>JAJFZO010000234.1:0-45000 GCA_021397835.1 Moringa oleifera | reverse complement strand
AAATCATCTGCCCTGCGCCCCCCCTCTCCCCCAATTATATGCTTCAACAGGAATCACACGAGGGTAGATTGATACAATATAAACCTTTAGTAAAATGCCCCCTCCCCCCCTAACCCAGCACATAAAGTACATTACATAGTCCGTTTTAAGGATTGGTGACTTACCTATTCAGTGACTTTGGCATTGGACATTCTCAAAACAAAATTGGGACTATCAGGTTGGGTGAATTCAATAATAGATGCCTGGTGGTATTCCAGCCTTACTTTTCCTTTCAAATCTTTCATGTTTCAGCAATAGCATATTGTTCCATTGAGCAAAGGTCCAAAATATGGAAGAAACAGGTGTTTCCACGACTATGCCACCTAGTCAATTTTGTTCTATTTAATCCCTATTTCATGGCCACATATCTTTTCGGCTAAGTAATGGGAAACCTTTCTCCTGTTACATGAATCCAATTTTCATTTCACTTGGGAAAAGCCATCTTTTTCTTGTCAACATCTTTGTCATTTGATCCAATAGCATTCCCTTAAATAGGAACAAATTTGATAAATATTGATAAATCTCAAATGGAGTATTAGAATAGAAAAATCCATTAGATAATGAACTATTGGTTTTAAGCCATCTTTGGCGATGAATCAACAATTCAAAGTGCTTTTCTTACGTATTCTTAATAAACCAGCATTTATATATAGATGTAAAAGGATTTTGTTGGGAAGTAAGAAGCCCCTTTGACATCTCTTCTTCTACAAAGAATTCTCCATGTGAAAACACAGAGACAAAGGGCTAATCTTTGAATAGGAAAAAGAGTGGATCTGTAGGGTCCCAAATGAATTAGCTTATTTGAAAAAAGCCTTGTTCTTTAGAAGATCTATCTCGTGTCTGGCACTGCATGGTTCCACTCTGCAAGAACTCCGAATCATTCGCTTGAAACTCATCCTTTTCATCATAAATGATCTGCTTGCCCCAAAATGATGTAGCCCAATAGGGAAATCCCAATTCATTGGGCCTTTCAACACAATCAAATAGAAAGCCCTAAGGGCGCCATATTCTAGGAGCCCAAACTATATGATTCAATAAATCCTCCTTCATCTGTTGCACGTCAAGGACTCATTCTCCTCCCCCTTCTTTAAAATCTTATTTGTATTTTTCATAGAGAAATCTCTTATCAATGATAGAACAAGATCCATTTTGCATCATATACAAGGGATTCCTTGGTTTAGAACGAAGAAGCAATGTCACTCAATCATTATCAAACTAAATGCAATCTTTTTCCGTCTGTGAAGATCCCACTAGGGCACCTTCTACTTCTAATAGGCCATGAATTAGATTAGAATCATTCTCAATGAATCCATAAGAAGTGATCCCATTTTTTTCATCAGGTTTGGGTAAAGACCGAAGATCTTGAGCGACCAATCCGACAAAACCACTCAAAAAATAAAGAAGTATCATTAATTTCTTCATGCTCATTCCAAGTTTAAAGTACCATTTGTACAAATAAGAATCCCTTTTGTTACATGATTTCTTCTTCATATAGATAGATATAAGATCTATGGGGCAATTACTTATAAGTACATTTTGTGCAATAGCCTTTCCTGTTTGATAGAAAAGGATCCCATGATCCCAAACCGATCTTACCTAGGATCACGAATCCCATGTTTGTTTATGAAAAGCAAATCTAATTGCATTAGTGTCTATAATTGATTTCTTCTATGTAATACTAATCGATAGGGCCTCATTGGTAAACGTTACAAGCTCTCGTGCATTGGAACCCATGGTTATGGACTCGAATCCATTAGTATGAAACATTTTCTTTACCAAGTGAAATCCCCTAGTATATGAAAGAGTGAAAACGTGCTTTCGTTGTTGTGGAATAAGAAGCCTTCGCATTTCAATGCATGTATTTTATTTATTTAGGGCTATTAGAGCTGGATCCACTTTTGGGGGAATATGAGTCGAAGCAATAACAAGAATATTTCTTGTGGAACATCTTTCATAATCCCTTGAGAGAGAGTTCACTAATAGACCGAGGGATAAGTAATTCGACTCATTCACATCCAGATCATGAATGTTTGGAATCCATATTATGCAAGAAGGCATTGCTTTTGCTAATTCGAATTAAAAGGTGATAAAAAATCGGTTTATTTCCAACATCATATCCATAGTTAGCGCATTCATCATATTTAGAAGCTCCAGCTCCGTATCAAGTTCACGATCGATATCGTCAGTATCATCAATATCGATACTAGCATCAATATCATCACTAGCGTCAATATCGTCACTATCATCAATATCGATATCAATAATAAAATACCTTTAGGCTTGTTATCCAGGAACTTGTTCAAAAATACTATAATCAAAGGAACATAGGAGTTTGTCGCTAGGTATTTGACCAAATAGGATCATCCGATTCCTATAGAACCTATCACTAAAATGCCCCTAAAGGGGGATAGGGCTAAGTGGAGCGAAAAGGGTTTTCTATGAGATGGGAAATCAAAACTATTAGCCCTACACGAAGTTTATGAATAAGTGATTCTCTGATAATGAGTGAGGAATATCCATCTTTCTGCTAAACCGGATGTATTGAACTCATAATTTATTAGATACTTTTTATGAATGTCAACTAAGTATCGTAAGTAAATTGTTCTCGGTTGTTTAGTCATTTGATAACCAAAGTCATTCTTTGATAAATGATCACTATGAGTCAAACTCAATAGAATTTGATCAATCCTTTTTTTCTACCTTTAAGGTGGAGAATTGAACCAAGAATTCTCTTTCTTTATCCTCAATCGAATCACTGTTCGTGATGTAGGATTCTATTTTATCATCAATCCAATCATCGCTCATGTTTTTTCTTTTTTTTATCAATGAATAGATCTCTGCACTTGTATGACTTAGATGTCTCGTGTTTCTCAAAAAAGTGATTCAATTGATGGGATTGGGTATGATACTTATGAGATCGATGATATCGATGAAATTGATATTCAAATATTTCTTCTTAGAACATATTGATTTTAGCCCATAAGCGGGATCACCTCATTGGATGTTGCTGCTAGAACCCCGTATTTTTTCTAGAGAATCTCCTTAATTGTTCCAAAGTAACTAGAAAGAGATTCTTTAACCAGAAAGAATTTAGTTCAAATATAGGATACCTATCTAGAAGTTTTCGTAACTCAATCACGTATAATGAAATCATCAAAGATTTGACCCTTTCAAACTCTGTCTGTAACTCACTATAGGCTTGAGAAACAAAGAGAAGATGTGTATGAATGAGATATCTAGCAACGAGAATAAAGAAAAGGATTGAATAGAGGAACTCCCAAACATTTGACGATCTCAGGTGTGTCAATATCAATGGTGACTCATTATTTCGATGAATCAATTCTTCAAACAGAAGAAAATTATGTAAACACTTATTCGAAATCTCACTTATCATATTCCGTTATGGGGGACACAATTTTTTCTGAAGAATTCGCCATGATATATCTGATCCATGCATAATATCATGAAAAATGGATATAAATTTTTGACTGCTACTTAATGTTGGCAATAGGTCTGAAAAAGTATCTAAAAATATCAAATTCAAATATTTTACCTTGTTAAAGTAAGGAACCATGGCATATATGTTTGGAATAGATTCCATTTTGAGAGAGTTGAAGAAGTACTATCTCGTTGAAAGGTTTTATTCATTTGCCTTTTGTCAATGCATTTTTTTAGACAAAGACTCCATTTTTCCTCTTTTCGGATGGTAAATATTTCTCAGAACATGGAGTATGAACCAAACCCATGTTTGAATGAAATTAAGATACTGCTAAAAGTTCTTCTCTTCTGAATTAGATAGATTCATATCTAAAAGAGGTTGACAATAAGTTCTTTCAAAATTGGCTATTTATCCCTCTGTTAAAGGTGTTTTAGAAATGTCTGCAATCAAGTAAATAGCTCTATGAACTAATGGATCGGATCGAATTGTAAAATGGAAAGATTTATACAAGTTATACCTTTAATCACCACTTTGTGGAAAATCCTTAGATATGAGTATGTTAGATACCTGTGACTCGATTGGTGAAGGTGAAATAGTATCTCTCTCCAAAAAAGCATGTTTTTTTTTACCACTGCAAAAAGAAAATATTTTGTTGTGAATGAACAAGATATTAAGGAATTATCCGTACGTAAAATCATAATTATTGATACAAGCCTTTTCCACATAAAAAAGGAATCTTTTGTTGTAATAGAAGCAGAATGATGTGGATTATTCAAGAATCAAGGTAGATTTGCTTTATAAAAAGAAGATATCAATGAACTTCTATAAAATGGTTTCACAGGATTCAACCAATTGTCTTGATCATAGGATATCATTGAGAAATAGGAATTCGTGTTATGAAAAGATTTCCTACAATTCTTTTCAGTATGGAACGAGTCAATCATCCACTTTGGTATCTTATTGAACAAAATTTGTGATATTGTTCCTCCATTGATCAAGAATTTCGATTTTTGAGAAGTATTATGATCATCCAATAAGAAAGGTTTCAAGTTTTTCAAATGAACAATTTGAAGACTTATTTATTTTAACAACTGATTACAGAGTTGATCGTTCGGACCTTTCAATTCATAGATGTGGATCTTAGACCTATGGATGGGGATATTCTCGAAACTCACAAAGAAAAAAGAAAACGAGTTAGACAAAAAAAGAAGTAACTTGGACAAAAAGAAACGAAGTGACTTAGACAAATCTTTTTTATCCGTAACCTTAGACTAATTAATTGAATATTGATTAATACATAATAGATCGAACACTACTTGAAAATGGCTCCTCTGCTCAGAAATGAAATGTTCCAAATGCTCCCCGAAAATTTTGCTCCTATTGGACCATTTGTGTCTATATGCATTAGGATCACGATTTATGGATCTCTTGATTCGAGAAAGATAAATAAGAGGATCAAACCATTTCTTCTAACTCTTTTAAATTCGATAAATGTTGGTTGATGTATATTTCATTATAGTTCTATGTTTCAGAGTATCATTTCCTATTTGATCCTTTTGAATTCCTTTTTTTAAGTTGTGATTGGATCTATTCATTAAAAAAAATCAATTCAATACATTTCTTCTGTAGATGCTATTTTGGATCAATCTATATTGATTGACTGCCTCCATAATGTTGTTGCTAGAAAATACCATATTTGGTTTTGGATATTCTAAATCATTCCTTCAGTAGATCTGGACCCATTTTTTTCTCATCCTTCGATAAAAAGATTCATTTTCTTCATAAAAAATATGAGGTAAAATCAATAAAGATTTCTTTCTCGATTCATCCTTGGAGTTGAATACCTCATTCAAGAATTGTTTTTAATCCAATCCATAGGAATCAATAGAAAAGGCAAATCCCTTATGATACACTAGATCGGCTTAGTTATTAACAAAGTGAATAGATCTGCCATTTCTTGAAATCTCTCTTCTAATTCAAAATCGTGGTGTAACGTGTATCCCCCCCTGTTCCAGTCATGGAATAGATGAAATAAATAAAAAAAATGAATTTTTGTTCAAGAATGAAATCTTATTGGAACTGTTCATCCTTCTGAATCATATCACATCCTAGATCTGATGAATTGAGACGATATTTTGTAAATACATAATTATCTTGAATATATTAACCATTTCTTTATTTTTCAATCACCTAGAAGGGATAATAGACACATCTTGTTCTTTCTTCAACAATTTCTGATCCATAATGGATCTTTGAGTATGATTCGAACCCAGATGAAGTTCTGACCATCTGTCAGAGAAAAAAGAACGAATGGGTCTTGTCAAATTCCCAAGAAATTCTTCGATTTCTTTCAGAAGCATATGATTATTCATCCACTCACTACAACAAAATAGCCCTTTATTCACAGACTTTTAATGGCTTTTGTTCACAGTTGTAAAACTGTGGACTATGTTGATGTGAACAAAAGTCAATGAAAATAGTTCACAGTTCTAAAACTGTGAATAAATCAAATTTAGTTCACAGTTCATTAATGTTTTGTTCACAGTTATAGAACTGTGAATAAAGACTCACAGTTCATTAAGTTCACAGTTATAGAACTGTGAATAAAGACTATATTAGTTCACAGTTCATTAACGTTTTGTTCACAGTTATAGAACTGTGAATAAAGACATCATTAGTTCACAGTTCATTAACGTTTTGTTCACAGTTATAGAACTGTGAATAAAGACTACATTAGTTCACAGTTCATTAATGTTTTGTTCACAGTTATAGAACTGTGAATAAATATTACATTAGTTCACAGTTCATTAATATTTGTTCACAGTTATAGAACTGTGAATAAAAGTTTGAATACCACACTTTAATTCACAGTTTATTAAAGTTTTGTTCACAGTTCTAAAACTGTGAATAAAACTATTACTTTTTATTTATTAATTTTTTAAAAAAAACAAAAACCAAATTGATAAATAATTAAAAATTTAAATTACTATTTAATTTGTTTTTGTTTTTAACGTATAATAATTTAAAATTAAATCATTATTTAATTTTTAATAATCTTAATTTTGTAATTATAATTCATATTTTTAATTATTATTTGATTACTTTTTTTCAAAATCAAAATTTTTTGCTTAGGATTTCACATTTTTCTATTTACTTAAAAATAAAATTTAAAAATATAAAAAATATTGCATATAATTAAAAAGTAAACCATCACAAATGATTTTAATGGTACTACCACACTTCAATAAAATATAACACACTACCACCACTTTTCAAACTAAAAAGCACTTCAATAATATTCACACACTTTATTGCAATCTTACACCACCACCATACCTCAATACAATTTGACACCACCATTACTTCATTAAGTCACAATATATTTTAATTCAATGTATCGTACATTCATGATCACTTTTTTTTATCATAATACACTTCAATATAACATATATTGATTACCATTTCGAAACTATAATGAATCATAATTCTCATCTATGTGACCTTCCAACTATGTATGAAACACATAGAGGAAAATTAATTTACAAATTAAAAGTTAAAAAGCAAATACTTTCAATTCCTAACTACTATATAATGCATTCCAAAATTTAAAATATAAGTCCTACACTTTTACCTGAATCCTAATATAATGCTCCATATGTATTGCCCAAACTCTTGTCTAACATCATCAAGCTCAGACTGACTGTAGGTATCAATATCCATTAGCTATACATGTAAAAAATATAAAAGTTAGTACAATTATAATTTCAATATTATACACAACATTTTATAAAAACAAATTATTTAAAAACTTACTATTTTCGAGTATGGTGCATCATTGTTATGTCTGTTAATGATATCCCTCATGTATTTCATCACAAAATATCCGCACTCATGGTTAGAAGGTTGACGTGGACACTGCATTAGCATAATTTAGATGTTACATTTTATGACTAAAGATAATAAAATTTAATATAACATATGGTCCATAATATAAATACCTTAGCAACAATACTTTGGCAATTCCGTCGGCTAATAGATGGCATGTCAATTGCGAAAAACATTCTAAAAGAGCTAAAAAAAAAAGAAAAAAGTTACTAATCTTAAAATTGCAATTACATATACTAATGTAAGTGTAAAATAATTAAACTCACATGGACATGAGCATGTCTAACTCAGTGCGAGAACCACGCCCTAGAGGATCAAAAACTGTATATGTGAACGCCCACGGCTCAACAATCACCAACATCCAATGATGCCTAAATTATTAAGCAAATTAAATTATTAGTTATTTAACTAATGCAATTAAAAAAATTAAGTTCATGCTTACGCGCTGTTATATGGGAAGATCACTACTCCTTTGTCACATGGTTGAGCTAATCTAGTTGCAATATGACGAGCTTGATCTTCTATCTTTATACCGCTCACAACCGATACCATCGATGGATCAGCAAATAAAATATTTTGATTGAAGTCCAGTGCAACCAAATCTTCGTAAAGTTTACTGAAAATATAAAAAACATATGTAAATGTGAATATGACATAATTATAAGATCAATAAACTAATAAAAGAAAAAAACACGTACACAATGTAAGCTTGAATGATAGTAACGCTTATCTCTTCCATGTGACAAAATTGTATTATATCTTCTCGCATCACATATATGGAGCCCTCATTAGCAAATACCTCTTTTTGCAAAGGAATGGTGATGACTCCATCATGATCCATTACCTTTGTGACATGCTCATGCAATACCTTCAATGATAATGGCAACCTAATAGAAGACAATTGTTGCAATGATGGTTGTTTCATCAATGTTGATGCTCTTCTAACTTGCAACTTTTGCATCTTTCCTCCATTCATTGACTAAAAATAAAATAGTTAAGAAGTCATATCCAATAAATAAACTAAAAAAATTTCAACTTTTGATTTAAAATACCTCACAGTCACGTGTGATGACCCAATCTCGTGGCCAAGCAACATGTGTGCCAACTGCTTCAAACACAGTAAAAATTTCTGCCTCTACTATTGGGCGAGGCAAACGAGCATCGCCCCGAATAGCTACATCCACTATCACCCTAACATCTCCATCAAGCAGAGGATGCCCATGGATAGTTTGATTCATAGTAGTATCTATGAAAACTGATCCATGGGCCACGATATCCTCCAAAGAATCAATGTATAAATCAGATTGTACACACTATAATGAATAATCAAAGCACAATTTAATGTCTTAAAACTTTAATTCTTTTCTTTAATAGAAATATAACATGTGACATACCTTACTACTGCATGATGTAGGCTTCGACGGACCAACTGGTGAAGGTTCAGGAGGCGATGTCGGACTTTTTTCATTATCATCTATTCCAGCTATGTTATTGCTAGCTTTACTTGAACGAAATGGCATTTGAATGATGTCCGGTTGGGTAGTAACTCTATCTAACACAATGTCATCCAAAACATCTTTATGTTGCGAGAACCACTTCATCATGTTCATAAAACCTTCTTTATCATATGGTGCTTCATTTACTGGTACGATATATGTTTTCATCTTCCCAAAATATGAGGTTATAGTTACCCCAGATCCCTGACCTCTAACACGACCAGGATGTTCAGGCGTGCCTAAAGCTTTTGTGAGGACATCATTCACATGTACTGGTTTAAATGTACCTTGACTCTCCTGTGTCATTAACTCATCCTACAAGTCAAAATGCAATTGTTACATGAATGTGACATTTGAATAAATACAAATCAAATGGAAGTAAAGACTCATCAAATACGTACAATCCTTTCAGCACACTCTTTGGTCGCTTCATTTGTGTATCGTCCTTGTTTGTTACATCTTGCTGCTTTCCATAATGTAGCACGATCAATTTCTTCCTCAGTACCCAATGACTTCTTCTACAAGCAATCATACAAAAACATTTGATGTAGTTAATTAAAGTGAACAAAATGGATCCAACACATGTTAAAAAATTTGTGCAAAAAAAAAAAACTTAATTGACTTACAAGTTCGATCTCTAACCCTGCAAATCCTTTTCGAGCAAGACGATGATCATATATATTTTTCTTTCTTCTCTCTATTGCAACAATTCTCTTTCGCTATAATATAAACAAATAATCAATCTTTAGTGAAAGTTTCAAAAATGAACATCTATATTTAGTTAATGAATTACCTGAAACTCCTCTGAAAGGCGAGAGTTCACAAATGCATGCCAAACATCTAAATCTATGAAACTTCTATATTTTGCTGGTGGCAGCCTCAAGTATTCTAGGTCGTCCATAAAAGGCAAGATGTATTTCCTCATAAGAATGGTTTTGAAGCTCCTCCATTTTTGTGCAGCAGATTGGAGTACATGCATTTTCAAAGTTACATCAATGTCATATGTCCCCTAAAAAACACATGTACACAAATCAATGAAAACAAATCATGAGCATATAATTTAATTTTAAATGTAAGCACTTGCATATTTTATAACACGTACCGAAATTGTTTCCCAAATCTTATTCTTTAACTCTTCTGGGACAGCATGCCAATTGTTAAGTGTAATAGGCACTGTATGTCGTACAATGACACCAATATAACTGTTCATCGTTGCACCATGCTTTCCGATTGGCTGTCCTTTCTCATTTAATTGGACTGATATCTTTCGTCCCATTGATCTACACTTAATAACATCAGGCATAGTGGTAATGCCTCGTTTTTTGCATTTCTGTGAGGCATGATCAGGTTGATCTGATGAACTCATTAAATCTGCAAGATAAATACCAGCAAATTAACAATACATATTCATAAAAACATATAAAGTTAAAAGCAATGAAAAGTAACATGTAAAAACTTACTTCAACAAAAAAATAAAAAAAAAAATATAAGGCATATGCAAAGTTTAACATTACCTATCATATTAGTCAAACCCATACTCCTTCACCATCTTCCCTAGCATATATAACTGCATTGTCGTCTATTTGATCGAAGAGTTCAACAGATGGTAAATTATTACAAAAAGGCATATGATCCAGACTAATGTCACCCAAATCATCTTCTTCATCAAAGTCTTTTCGAGGTGTTGACATTACAAGGGACCATTTTGTATCGATTGGATCTTCAACATAAAATACTTGTCTCGCTTGTGACGCTAGTATAAATTGATCATTTTTATGCCCAATCCGATTAAGATCAACAAGAATAACTCCTAGATCATCAATTTTAACACCATGACTATTCTCAATCCAATCACATTTAAAAACTGGGACTCTAAATAAAGTGTAATCCAGCTCCCATATCTCTTGTATTACCCCATCAAATACCATGTCACCATATACTGGATTTTTATCTTTTGCACTCGAAATTTGCATGGTATTAACAATTAAAGTGACTCCACTATTTTGGTGCACTCTTGAGTTGTCTCTTTCTTTTGTGTAAAAACGACAACCATTAATGATGTATCCAGGATACTTGATTACTGTGACTTGAGGGCCATGAGCAATCCATCGTAAAGTTGCTGAGATATTATGATTAGACGATGAAAGTTGATACCCAACCTACAATAAATAATGTATTAGATCAACCATTATGGACACATATAACTTAACGGTGGACTTGTAAAGATACTTACCCGTGTGCGCAACCAATTGATGAAGGTGCGATTATGCTCATCATGCAACCACTTTCGTCTTTTTGACTTCATGGGATTGTCAACAGTTAACTGGTTTAAGTGCTCGCTGCATGATAAGAACAATTCATGTAAACAATTGAAATTGTCTTTGATATGGTATAATAAATGAGTTATAAATATTACCTTATGTAAGGCTGAACTTCACTTGTATTCGTTAGTACATATAAATGGGCTTGTTGAAGAAGATCATGGGAAACTTGTTCAATCCATCCACCAGCTAAAGGTCTTCCATTTTGAGTTGAATAATCAAACACATTCTTCCTTACAGGAATCCCAACAGATTCTGTATTCGATAAATAATCTGCATAAAATTCTAGTGCCTCTTCTGCAATGTATGATTCGGCGATACATCCCTCAGGCCTATTACGATTTCGAACATAACCCTTTAACACCTTCATGTATCTTTCAAATGGGTACATCCACCTCAAATATACAGGACCACATAGTTTTACTTCTCTAACTAGGTGAACAGTTAAATGAACCATAACATCAAAGAAACTGGGAGGAAAGTACTTTTCTAGTACACATAGTGTTGTCACAAGTTCACGTTGGATGTCATCTAACTTAGAAATATCTACCACCTTTTGGCATAACGAATTGAAGAACATGCAAAGTCTAATTAAAGCATATCTGACATGTTTCGGTAACACTGCTCGTAGAGCAATAGGTAAGAGTTGTTGCATTAAAGTGTGACAA
This sequence comes from Moringa oleifera, assembly GCA_021397835.1. Taxonomy (NCBI): domain Eukaryota; kingdom Viridiplantae; phylum Streptophyta; class Magnoliopsida; order Brassicales; family Moringaceae; genus Moringa; species Moringa oleifera. The sequence continues at coordinate 33,152 of JAJFZO010000234.1, read as the reverse complement.
TCATGCGACTTTAACCCATATAGCTTCAAGTCATCCATAGAAACAAGATTTCTAATGTTTGAAGAATACCCATCTGGCACCTTAATCTCACTGAGCACTTTACAAAATCTCCTTTTTTCATCTCTCGACAATGTATAGCATGCAGGTGGTAAAAATGTACGATTATTATGATGTTGTGGCACCAATTCATACCTTAATCCCATTTCTTGTAGATTCATTCTAGCTGCTACCCCATCCTTTGATTTTCCCGCAATATTAAGCAATGTGCCTACAAGACTATCACATACATTCTTTTCTATATGCATAACATCAAGCACATGTCTGACATGTAAGGACTTCCAGTATGGTAAGTCAAAGAAAATTGATCTCTTCTTCCAACATTGTGAAATCACATCTTCATTATTTCGTTGATGTTGTTTTTTCGACTTCCCCCAAGAATTTGATAAACTTTGAACCTTAGAGAAGACCTCTTCACCAGTTAATGGTTGTGGAGCAACTCTAAATTCTTGTTTCCCATTAAAAGCTTTCTTCTGTTTACGATAAGGATGATGTCGTGGTAAAAATCTTCTATGTCCAATATATGACATTTTCTTACTGTGCTGCAAACGAACTGCATTGGTATTCTCAACACAGATAGGACAAGCATTGTAACCTTTAACTGTACAACCAGATAAATTACCATAAGCAGGAAAATCATTAATAGTCCACATCAAAATAGCTCTCAAGTTGAACGATTCTTTTTGGTACGCATCATAAACTTCCACACCAGTGTCCCACAATATCCGCAAGTCTTCTATGAGTGGTGCCAAGTAAATGTCTATATCATTACCAGGTTGTTTAGGGCCTGATATTAATAGTGTTAACATCATAAACTTTCTCTTCATTGTTAACCATGGTGGTAAATTATATGTCACCATAACAACTGGCCAACAACTATATCGACTATTTAATGTACTATGAGGATTAATCCCATCAGCTGAAATAGCAAGCCTTAAGTTTCTTGGTTCTGCTACAAATTCTGGCCACATATAGTCAACTATTTTCCATGATGGTGTATCTGACGGATGCCTCAACTGGCCATCAACTTCTTTTTGACTTGAATGCCATGTCAGATGTTTCGATGTTTCAAAGCTTCTAAACATTCTTCTGAACCTAGGTATTGGTGGAAAATACCATAACACCTTAGCTGGCACCCCGGTCTGTATCTTGTTACTGTTCTTCATTATTTTTCGTCTAGAAAGACCACAAGTTGGACACTGAATCTCATTTTCAAACTCCTTTCGATATAATATGCAATCATTCGGACATGCATGTATCTTGTGATACTCCATGCCTAATGCATTTAATGTTTTTTTGGCATAATACATAGATGTAGGCATTTCATTATTCTCTGGCAACATTTCAAATATCAAATTTAAAAGTTCATTGAAGCTCTGGTCAGACCAATTGTACTTCGCCTTCAAATTGTAAAGTTTAACTAGAGCAGAGAGTTTCGTGAACTTTGATGATCCAGAATACAAAGGTTTCTCAGCATCACTAAGTAGCTTCATGAACTGGTTAGCATTACCATTGTACTCTACAAATGCATCTTGAACCATCTCTACAGTGTTATCAACTTCCTCCTCTTGGATGACCTCCCTATTAGCTGTAGCATTTCGACTTGTAGAAGACCCATCAAGACATGCTTCCCCATGCCATATCCAATTATTGTAACTTCGATCAACTCCATTAACAAATAAATGATCTCGTATCTCACTGGAGTCAAACGTTTCATATTACCACATTTAATGCACGGACAACGAACATGCTCAGGATTATCAGAATTTCGAATGGCATATTCCAAGAAATTAGTTACACCTATATCGTACTCATCTGACCTTCTATCAGCGAACATCCAAGTCTTGTCCATTCTAATATTTAACACATCATATGTTAGCACATTAACTTGATTCTATTAATATATATATACATGTGCATGTCAATCAATTTTTACAGGTAGGATGATCCTATACCATTCAGAAATGCAACATTTATGTGGAGCACATGATAAATCATGCTTCATTTAATTTCATAAAAAATTCAACAGCATATCACTATAGTTCTTCGAGTACATGACCTATGTAGAAATTGAGGATCATATAATAATCTCCTCTATTGAAACAAATTTCCCAAATTTGGTCACTATCATTACAAATTTATTTTTATTTAATGATGATCATTGTAAGTATTATTGCTATTTCATTTTTAATAATCATTACAAAAATACAAATATAATTATAAAATCTTATAAAATTAAATTATTAAAATATTTTAACTAATAACCAATCATCATTTCACATAAAGTCTTTAGATAAATTTGTAAATCTTTATAATTTATAAGTTATGAAATGTTTTAATTTGTTACAATCAATAATTATAATAATTAATTTAAATCTCATCCTATACTTCTTTTGTATTATTAAAAACTTTTTCTCATGCTACCATTATTCATGAGAAATAATACCGATTGGGATATTTTTTCTTTCTTATGGTGACATTTGATTTTTCAATGTCATAGTGTGAAGTTACTCAATATACTAGAAAAATATTTGTATAGGAACAAGTGAATTGATGCAATTTTGTATTTATATATAAACAAAAAGTAAATGAATTGAAAATAAAAATATAAAAAGTTATAGATTCTTCCTCCTTGATTGTTACATACAATACTATTATTTGCTCAATACTTTATTTATAACATAATACTGAATATTAGACCATGAGTATTTCATTTGCTTTTACTTTAGATAACGATTTATCTCATGCTCTAATTTAGGCTGCATGATAGTTCACTTGCTATTAAAAATTTCTCGAGAAGCAAACTTAAATCAAGGTCCACAAAGCTCCTTTTTGGTCATATTTGCTGGAGAAGAGCCATGCCAATAGCTGGAAAAGAACAAAAAAAATAAAAGCTGATACTAATAAAAAGAAAAAAAGTAATTATAAATTGGGGACAAAAGATTAATTCAGACCCCTCACCTAGGTCTAGAATCCTTAGTCCAAATCTGGAACCACTCAGCCAGGTCTGGAACCCCCAGACCCCTCACTCAGATCTGGAAACTCTAGTCCAGATCTGGAACCCCTCACCCCTCACCCAATCTGGAACCCCAACCCAGATTTGGAACCCTTCACCCAGGTCCGAAACTCTCAGCCTAGATGTGGAACCCCAGCCCAGATCTGGAACCCCTCTCATAATGATCTGAAACACTCAGCCTAGATCTAGAATTCCAACCAAGATCTGGAACTCCTCTCCCCCAAATCCGAAACAATCAGCCTAAATCTAGAACACCAGCCCAGATTTGAAGCTCTTCTCACCCAAATCCGAAACTCTTAGCCTAGATCTAGAACCCCTCAACCAAGAACTCTCATCCCACATTCGGGAACTCATACATCTAAATCTTAGATCTAAACAAATATTTTGAACCTCAAAATAGATCTAAAATCTTGATGAAAATGAAACCATGCATATATATAGAATCTCAATGGGAGGAAAACCACATCCGAATTTGAGCTTAAAAATAATGAAACTAAAAGCCAAAAATCAAGGAACAATAATTTCTGCATTTTAATAGAAAAGATGAGCACAATATTTCGAGAGAAAAGATATAACTTACCAGAAAAAGGGGAGGAGATGTGGAACCCAAAAGCAAGCAACACTGCACACTCTTAATCCCTTCGATGTAAATGGTTAGGACCAATTGAATGTTTGGTTTGCACATCTACAGCCTGGAGAAGCTGTCCTCACAGTGTGCACTTCTTACCTAAAGAATCGAAGAAATGTTTGAGTAATTGGAGAAGAAGAACGAATGAATGAATTAATTTGGCGATGTTTCTGGAAGAAGATGCAAAGATTTATTCACAGTTATGGCTGAAACTGTGAATAAAAGATGCAGGGCTTTATTCACAGTTACTGCCAGAACTGTGAATAAAAACCTTTATTCACAGTTACGGCAGTAACTGTGAATAAAAGGTACAGGGTTTTGTTCACAGTTTCAGCCAGAACTGTGAATAAAACTCTTTGTTCACAGTTCTGGCTGTAACTGTGAATAAAAGATTCAGAGTTTTGTTCACAGTTACTGCTAGAACTGTGAATAAAACCTTTTATTCATAGTTATGGCTGAAACTGTGAACAAAGGTTAGTGCCTTTATTCACTCACTGTCACTGCCTCCTTCATTCACTTGCACATGGATTCACAGCTTCACCAGAAAAAGAAAGCACAGGAGAGAAGGGGGAGGGCTGAGGAAGGCCGACTGTAACTTCTGCTTGGTGGTGGTGGGCGTGCGTGAGCATCCCTTTCCTTCTACTACTGTGAGGCAGCAGAGGGGTTTGCTTTTTATATATGTTATCATCACCTTCTGGAGAGGGCATGACTTCCATCTGGATCCTCTTAATTCGTTTGGAATTAATTAATGGTTTGGCTTAACTTTACAGCATATGTTACAGTTAATTACCTCCTCTTGGCATCAAGTTCATGTTTTGCTAGTTCCTCTTATTCTCAGATATCTGCTATATATATATATATCCATCGAAAAAATCACAAAAAGATGCAGAAACAGAGGAGAAAGAGAGGGACAAAGAGGGAGAGAATACCTTTGCTCGGAGAAGCTGGTTATTGTTATGCAAGTTAATTTCCTGCAAGACACCCATGAATGGTTTCAATGAGACAGAAAGAAAACATTTGCAGGTTATAAGTGGACACTAATTTTCCAATTCAGACCTGAAGCTACTGAAGTGATTTTCAATGGCAGAATCAATGGAAACTCAATATGCTTGTTTAAACTATGCTACCATATTAGAAATTTAAGGGGATTATGAGCATAGAGTTACCCTCTTCTGCATGTACTCGATTTTGGCAAACAACAGCTCATTCTGGTTCAGGAGGGGGTTGAAGAAACGGAAGAAGAAAAGAAAGGAAGACCTGTAACAGAGGCAAAAAAAATTCAATGCATGGTGCACATACCTTTTGTTCACAGTTATAAACATAACTGTGAATAAAACTTTCACTTAGTTCACAGTTACAAGCACAACTGTGAACAAAAGTTTCCCTTTATTCACAGTTTTAGTAACAACTGTGAATAAAAGGAGTCTTTGTTCACAGTTTTATTACAACTGTGAATAAAAGTTCTTTTATTCACAGTTGTTATTAAAACTGTGAACTATCCAGTGTGAAGTAATCCCATTTTTCTTGTAGTGACTTCTCATGTTTCGTGAATAGTCGGGGCATTGAGGAATATCCAGAAAGGCATCTAGGGAATTAGTCTGATTCTATCTTTGTTCGTTCCATTTCAAGAAAGGAAGGATCCCAAAGAATCAATCTTTCTTTTAGTTGTTGAATCTCTCTTTGATTGATCAATTGTGATATTCCAAACCCTTATTACTAATGGAATTGAAATGATCTCTGAATTGATTAGAACATCCTTTCAATTGGCTAGAATCTGTTACTTGAATGAAACTGTATCTTGTGGAATCATATTGAATATTTAATGATACATTTTGTACCTTGCTAAAAAATTGATCCTTGTTTACCAACCACACATTGTCTAACCAAATCCAATTCTCTCTCGATATATTTCTCAAAAAATATGATTCGTGCGGATTTTTCCCCCAACTAATGAAGAGATCTTAGTAGAATCACCAAAAATGTGAAATTAAGCACAATTTTGCGAAGAAATAGCCCACTTGTTTCTCGAGAAGAGATGGGAAACATACTCAATATCATTTGATTGAATAGTTGACCCAGCTCCTTCTCATTTGAAGAAACCTTCCAGTTCAATTGGTATTTTTTCACGAAAAGCAAACATGAGATAACAAATCTCGTCTTTCACTAAGATTAATCCTGAATTCAAGTTGATTATGTTTCGCCTCTTACTCGGAGAAAGACGATCAAACAATTCTCAATCATGGCCCTTATGGATCGGATCATCCATATAATATACAAAAAGAAACTCCAGATATTTGATATCTTTCTCTTTAAATGAGACATCAATTCCAGCGACAGTTTCATTAGATATCTTACAACTAGAATCCCTCTTTTTCTTGATCCAGTTCCTCCACCACCGCGAACTCTAGTTAGATTCATGCATGATACACTTTTTATTTATTAGAAGAACCCAAGTACGCTCTTTCAGATTCAAGAAACAGCTCTCATGTCAAATCAGGATCAACTAGGATAGAAATAAAGCATTGGGTCGAACTCTTCTTTGGTGTTAAGGTAGTAGCTATGAATAGTCATCGACTCCCCAAAAAGGGTAAAAGAATGGGACCTATTATGGGACATACAATGCATTATAGACATATGATTATTACGCTTTAACCGAGTTATTCTATTCCACCTCTTAGAAAGAAAAGAACTTAAATCAAAATACTTAATAGCATGGTGATACATTTATATAAAACTTCTACCCGAGCACACTCAATAGAGCCGTAGATAGTCAAGTGAAATCCAATCCGTGAAATAATTTGATCTATGGACAGCATCATTGTGGCAAAGGTCATAATGCTAGATGAATCATTATTGCAAGGCACAGAGGGGGAGGTCATAAACATCTACACCGTAAAATCGATTTTAGACGAAATGAAAAAGACATATATAATAGAATCATAACCATAGAATATGACCTTAATCAAAATACGAACATTTGTCTTATACACTATAGGGATGGTGAGAAGAGATATATTTTACATCCCATAGTGGCTATAATTAGAGATCTCATTATTTCTGGTGTAGAAGTTCCTATAAAAATGGGAAATGCCCTACCTTTGAGTGTGGTTTGAACTATTGATTTATGTAATGGGAAGTAACCAATTAGGTTAATGACAAACCTAGAAATCGATCACTGATCCAATTTGAGTACCTCTACAGGATAGACTTTAACAAAAAACTAAAGAGTAACAGTAGCAAGTGATTGAGTTTAGTAGTTCCTCATATAAAATTATTGACTTTAGAGATACAGTAATATGGAGAAGACAAATTTGTTTTAAGCATCGACAGAACCAGAAGCGCCCCTTGTTTCAAAGAGAAGAGGATGCGTTATTCACATTTCATTTGATGGTTAGAGGTGAATTGAAAGCTAAGCAGTGGTAATTCTAAAGATTCCTCGAGGGAAAAACAGAGATGTCTCCTATGTTACCCATAATATATGGAAGTATCGATGTAATTTCATAGAGTCATTCAATTTGAATGTTACATGAAGAACATAAGCCAGATGATGAAATAGGAAGACCTAGGATACAGAAGATCATGACATGAGTTATTTGGCAGATTTGGATTCCTATATATCCACTCGTGTGGTATTTCATTGTACGATATATATAAGATCCATCTGTATAAATATCATCATCTACATCTAGAAAGTTGTATGGTTTGGAAAAAGCTTGTATACTTTAGAAAAAGGTTTTGATTAATCAAAAAGAAAAATCCACTTCAATCGATATGCCCTTAGGCATGGCCACACATAACATAGAAATCACACTTGGAAAGGGTGGACAATTAGCTAGAGTAGTGAGTACTGTAGTGAAACTAATTGCAAAATAAGGGAAATTGACCACAGTAAAATTACCTTCTGGAGAGGTCCATTTGATTTTCAAAAATTGCTCAGTAACAGTTGGACAAGTTGGAGAATGTTAGGCTCAACTAGAGAAGTTTGGGTAGAGCTGGATCTAAACGTTGGCTAGGTAAGCGTCCTGTAGTAAAAGGAGTAATTATGAACCCCGTAGACCATCCCATTGGAGGTGGTGAAGGGAGGAGTCCAATTGGAAAAAAAAAACCCGTAACCACTTGGGGTTATCCTACACTTGAAAGAAGAAGTAGAAAAAGGAATAAATATAGTGATAATTTGATTCTTCGTCACTATAGTAAATAGGAGAGAAAATAGAATTTCTTTCTTCATTTTTTTAAAAATAGAAGTTAATTAACTGTGATATGTTCATTAAAAAAAATCCTTTTTTAGCAAATCATTTATTAAGAAAAATTGATAAGTTTAATACAAAAGTGAAAATATTAGTTATTATAATTAGTTAATAGTTATTATGGGCGAATGATGGGAATTGAACACGCACATGGTGGATTCATAATCCATTGCCTTGATCCACTTGGCTACATCCGCCTTTACTACTTTACCACTACTTTTTCTTTATTTAGGAAATTATTTTACAAAACAAATGATATGAAAAATGAAAAAAACTACAATTTCTGTACAAGAACAGGCAAACAATTACAACTTTTTTTAATGTATGTTAAATAACAACTTCACAAAAGATTAGTAAAATCTTTTTTCTAAAAAAATAGTAGATAACGGAAGTATAATACTAAAAAAAAACTCATAAATTTTTTTCTTATTTTATTTTTTCTTATTTAATGTTTAATGTTAAAGTCAGAAAAACTTTATATTATATTAAAAAAACTACTAAATAACTAAATAAAGGAGCAATACTAACCTTTTTGATCAAAAAAGAAGTTTATTAATGCCCCTTTATTTTCAAAAACGGGTCTATACTAAGACCAAACCAAAGTCTTATCCATTTGTAGATGAAGCAGCTAGGTTTAGAGGGAAGTTATGAGCATTACTCATGCATAACTTCCATACCACGGTTAGCATGGTTAATAATATTAGCCCAAGTATTAATTACATGATCTTGACTATCAACTACAGATTGGATGAAATTGAAACCATTTAGGTTGAAAGCCATAGTGCTAATACTAAAGCAGTGAACCAGATACCTACTACAGGCCAAGCCGTTAAGAAATGTAAAAAATGAGAGTTGTTGAAACTAACATATTGGGAGATTAATCGGCTAAAATAACCATGAACAGCTACGATATTATAAGTTTCTTCCTTTTGACTGAATCTATAACTTTCATTAGCAGATTCATTTTCTGTGGTTTCCCTGATTAAACTAGAAGTTACCAAGGAACTGTGCATAGTACTGAATAGGGAGTCGCCGAATACACCAACTATGCCTAACATGTGAAATGGGTGCATAAGAATGTTATGCTCAGTGTAGAATAAATCATAAAGTTAAAAGTACCAGGGATTCCTATTAGAAAAGCTTCTTTAACCAATTGGATAGATCAAGAAAACCGAGGTAGCAGCTATAACAGGAGCTTCCTTAACCAATTGGATAGATCAAGAAAACTGAGGTAGAAACTGCAACAGGAGCTGAATATGCAATAGCAATCCAAGGGTGCATACCTAGATGAAAACTAAGTTCCCACTCACGACCCATGTAACAAGCTACACTAAGTAATAACTGTAAAACAATTAGCTCATAAGGACCACCGTTATATAACCATTCATCAACGGATGCGGCTTCTCAGATCTGGTAAAAGTACAAACCTATAGCTGCAGAAGTAAGAATAATGGCACTAGAAATAATATTGTTTCCATAAAGTAAAGATCCAAAAACAGGTTTGCGAATACCATCAATATCTACAGGAGGAGCTGCAATGAATGCGATAATAAATACTGAAGTTACAATCAATAAGGTAGGGATCATCAAAACACTAAACCATCCAATGTAAAGATAGTTTTCAATGCTGGTTATCCAGTTACAGAAGTGACCCCATAGGCTTTCGCTTTCATGTCTTTCTAAAGTTGTAGTCATGATAAAATCTTGGTTTATTTAATCATCAGGGACTCCCAAGCATAAAAATTCTTTAGAAATAGAAATTTGAGAGCTTGTTATTCAACAATATAACATGACCTATATACCATGTCAACCAATGTCAAATATATATCTATGATCTTATCTATCTAAATTCATCAGAATCTTTTTTGAATGAATGAAGTGAGTTACAAAACAAAAGTGGAATGCAGATTTATATCCACACATTTTGTACATGAATATCATTTCGATAAGATAATAATAATGTAATGGGTTACCTGGGATTCAGACCCGAAACTAGTTAGATGGAGTAAGATAATTTATTTGTTAAAATGAAACAAAATAGGTATAGGTAAAGGTAACAAAATCCCTCCCTAAACCATGCTTGCATTTTTCATTGCACACGGTTTTCTGTATGTATATATAGAAAAATCAGTTTCTTCCTTAAACGGAATTCGAATTGAATACTCAGTTAATCAACCTTATTCTTCTTTTCTTATTCTTACTGTATGATCATTTAATAATAGTAATAAAAATGAATGCATTTTTTTGTTATCTCTTCATCATTTATGAAAAATTTTCATTTACACTACACGGACCCATAACCAAATCATTCATGATTGACCAAATCATTGATACAAATAATATCCAAATACCAAATACACCCTCTATATAACTTTCACGAAGTAGAATAAGCTCTTGGAAAGATAAAAGAAAGAACTTCTTCTTCCTTCAAAAAGAATTCTTCTAGAAAGTCCAAACCTAACCTTTTCAAAAAAGCGCATACAGTGCTTTTGTGTTTATGAGCCAAACTATTAACACAAGAAAGTCGAAGTATATATTTTATTCGACATAAATTCCTTTTTTTTTTTAGGATTCACTGTGATAATGAGAAAAATTTCAGCATATACGCACAAATCGATCAGTAATATTAGAATCTCATGAATCGGCCCAGGTTGGCTTACTAATGGGATGCTCTAATGTATCACAAAATCTCACTTTAGCCAATGATCCAATCATATGAATAATTGGAATTTTTGTATCGAACTTCTTTATAGTATTATCTATTATAAATGAGTTTTCCAGCATTTGGCTCCGTACCACTAACAGATTAAATTGCAAACTTGAAAAATAGCCCAAAAAGTTAGATAATCTTTGGATATTGGTTTATACAGACCCTTCGTGATTGAGACCGCACGTAAAAATGACATTGCCATAAATTGAAAAAGTAATATTTCCATTTAATCATCAAAAGAGGCGTATCTTTTGAAGCTAAAATGGATGTTCCTTGATATCTAACATAATGCATGAAAGGATCCTTGAAGAAGCATAAGATGTCTTGAAAACCATTAACAAAGGTTTTTATAAGATGTTCTATTTTTCCATAGAAAATAATTTGCTCAAGAAGAACTCCAGAAGATATTGGTCGTAAATGAGAAGATTGGTTGCGGAGAAAAAATAAGATGGGTTCGTATTCACATACATGAGAACTATATCAGAAGAAGAAAAACTTTGGATTAAAAAAATATTTTGTTAGATAATAAGACTCTTCCAATTACAATACTTATAGAGACAAAACCATAATAAATGCAAAGAAGAGGCATCTTGTACCCAAAAACAAAGGAGTTGAACCAAGATTTCTAGATAGATGGGGTAAGGTATTAGTACATCTAATACATAATTTAAATATAAAAATTTGTCTTTTAAAAAGGGAAATATTGAATGAACTGATTGTAACTTATGAGATTTTGCTAGTTCTTTCCCTTCTAAGGCAGATACTAATCTTAGAGAAAATGGAATTTTCGCAATCACTGCAAAAACTGCTGATATCATTTGATAATAAAAATTATTGTTGTGACCAAAAAATGGATTTTGGTTAAAATCATTAACAAAAATAATCAAATGATTTTGTTGATACATTCAAAAAATTAAGTGTTTCACAAATTACTGAACTAGATTTATTGTCATAACGCAAAATTTTTCAACAAAATGGATCTATTTATATTTAAACTATGATCATGAGCAAATGCATAAATATACTCCTGAAAAATAAGTGGGTAGTCATGTTGCTGAGATCTATCTAGCTTTAAATATACTTGAAATTCCTCCATTTCAATTGAAATTCAATTTGAATGGGTGTTTATTGGGTAATCAAATGAAACATAGTGCCATAAAGTCGAAACAAGATATTATAGTAAGAAAGGAATAGATACCTTAGAAACAGGTAAACTCATCAACAGATTCTCTACCCTCTTTTTTTCATCTAATTGATTTATGTTGCTTATAGGGAAGATGATTAGAAATCCTTCATTTTTTCAACCTAATCACTCTTTTGATTTTGGAAATATATATTTTTTCTTTATCAACATACTACTTCTTTTACACATTCATCTCTAACCCATTATATGGGAAAAACTAATAGTTAGGACTCATTAAAAAAATTGATAATCCACTCATGAGAAAAGTCTTTCCCTCATTAGGCACTAATATATTTTTAACATTTAATTAGATCGGGTAATTATTTAAATTATGAACAGAGGCTCGTTGCTTTTTGTTTCCCTCTAATTGGGGTCATATAGTTTTATTAATTTAGTCACTCGACCCAACTTTGAATTCAATTCATTTTGTTCCTCATCGAGAATTCAAACATGAGTTTGTACCAATCTGAAAAGAAAGAAATACGTTATACAAATTCTCCATTGATACGACATGTTGTTTTTTCCATTCATTCCTTTTAGGATCAGTTGTGGTCTTCTAAACTCTACCGCTAGTATGGACGAATCATTTTCTTCATACAAATGTGTAAAAGATGCTGGTCACACTTAAAAGCCGAGTGCTCTACTATTGAGTTAGCAACCCGAAAGTAAATAATTAGAATTTGTAGATATAATCGAAATACAAAAAAAAAAATTCAGTTTCACGATGTCATCAAAACCAAAACATTAAACTAGCAAGAAATCTAAAAAATTTAAACTAAAATTTTTTGATTGATTATGAACATAAAAATAAATGAACGGAGTAAATAGTAAATAAAAATACAAGAAATTCTCAGATAAACACATAGATAAAGTAATAAAAATGTATAGACTACCTCTTTTTCTTATATTATTTATCCATTTTTTTCACTACCAATAAACAAAAAGACTTCTTATATCACACCAAAACAATTTCTTATATCTCAAAAAAGTAAAAAAACCTATGATTTGAATGAAGTAAAGTAAAAAACCAAACCTATGGATTGGGGATAAATAGATCTATTTCTCTATGATCGCATTATATTTATTCGATACACTCTTGTCAATATGATTGTGAATATTGAATATGAAGAAAAAATATAAAAAAATAAAAGAAATACAAAATACATAATATAAAAACACAAGCTTAATCCTTGTTTTCTTAGTTGTTCATAGATTTACAATGAAAGAAAATCTCGTGAGGGTAATGTAAAAAAAAAGATATTTTTTTAACCAATTTCTTCATTTATTTTTTTTATGTATTTTATACCAATAAAATTATATGAATAAAATAAATTTTTGTAAAATAAAATTTTCTCATTATAGAACACTATATTCTCTAGTAGAAATACTAAATTAGAAAAAATAAATAGGTATGAATAGAGGAAAAGAGGGGGAAAGGGTAGAGAATTTTTTATACAAAGCTATATATGAGTCATCCACGCCATTTTTTTTTTTTGTATTTCATTAATTTAATTTCATTTGATTAACACTAAGTTTCGTTAAAACCCCTACCTTCTTTGAAATAGCATGAATAGTTCCTATAGGTTGAGCACCTTTTTTAAGGAAATATAAAATAATAGGAACATTTAAATAGGTTTGATTATTTTTTCGATCATAAAAACCCACTTTTTGAAGATCCCTTCCTTCACTTGGGGATCAAACATCAATTGCAACGATTCGATAAATAGCTCCCTGGGATAGATATAGATGAATACTACCCCCTAGAAATGTATAAGAGGGTTTCTCCTTATACGGCTTGAGAAAAAAATGATTATGATTAGAAATAAATTTCTATCTATGTATAAAATTAGAATGTAAAATAGATTCATAAAAGACCAAGTCAATTAGGCATTTAAGTTCTAAATCCTTTTTCCTTCTTTTCTTTTTGGAAAAAGAAAAAAAAAAGCATTCATGCTCTCATAACTCAAGTTGGATAAGTCTTAGGTAGGCCAACAGAAAACCTTTAGGTATTTCATTAATTGAGGAGTCTCTAACCCCCATTTTGTTTGTCTCCTTTAGAATTGATTTTGATTCTTCATCATGATCTAGTTGTTGAGACAATTGAAAACAAAATGCTGTTCCCTTGTTCCAGGATCCTTTATCCTTGCATATCATTGGGTTTAGACATTACTTCGGTGATTTTTAATCATTTTAAGCATGGCAGCAACAAGCCTTTTTTTGTTTTTGATTTTTTTCTATCAAAAAATCATACGAACGTTGATTCATGCATCATACACTTTACATCAAAAGAGTTTTCGTAATTTTAACAAATTTTCCTTGTGGATTTGAAAATTTGCTTGAAATGGATCCTTTCAATTTCTACATCGAAAAAAATATACCTACGAAGTTGTTCCAACTTATTGATTGGCACTAACCTTAGATCCTTGCCTTTGAGAAAGGAATAAATACTTTTGCCTCAAGCTTCATCCTGTACTATTTTTTACATTAGATCCCAAGAAAAATCAGAGTTCTAGTAGAGCAGAACAAAGAATATCGAGCCAAGAGCACCTTTATTCTTGTATAAAGTAAAATGATGGATGTAAAAATTCACAGTAGATCATGTCCTTCAATTCAAGCCGCATGTTGCTTTCTACCACTTTGCTTCAAACGAAGTTTTACCATAACATTCCTCTAGTTTGGAACTAGTATGTAATTGATTCAATTATGTAATCATGAATAGTCATTGTTTGATCGGCACATAGTAATCTATACTTTTTCCCTCTATTTGTATATGAAATATGAACGGGATGGAGAATTTATGAAGAAAAAGTCTTAGTAAGAATTCAAATAAATTCCATATTTTATTGTATAAATGCAATGCTATTTCATTGTATGAAGGAAAAATACATATTTATATCAATAAATAGATTTAACTATTAATTTAATAATGTATATATTTTTGAATTCTAACTCTTGTAACCTATGTTTCCACCTTAACTGGATCACAAGTAGATGTTATTTGAACTCGATTCAAGGTGGTGAAAAAGAAATCTTTTTGCCCCCTGAATCCTGAAAAATTAGAAACAAGAATTACATTCTCTTCAATATTTTACTCTTAAACAGAAGGTTGTTCAAAAAATAATAATATTTATTCTATGCTCTGGGACGGAAAGATTCGAACCTTTTGAATAGCGAGACCAAAACCTGTTGCCTTACCACTTGGCTATGCCTCATTTAGATTTCTATTTAGCATTAATAAAGACTAAAATTATTAGTGGTTGTTCGTCAATTCTAGTCCAAATATCTATGAAATAGATTAGATTAGTGTTAGGATTTTGACACGTGTAGATATAAAATGAAATCAAATTTATTAATCATTGCATATAATTCAATTAAGATGTTGTATGAAAGTATAGTTTATTCTATTCTCTTATGAGAATGGAAGGATTTTTTATTGGGTGAGTTCAAAGAAGTATTTTTACTCTACCTTACTTTCCTTTCTTCATTTGGACCTTATATCAATAATATATTAATAACTCAATCAAAATCAAATTATCTACAAGAATAAAATATTTGTAATGCTTAATGTATTTAAATTGATCTGTATTTGTTTTCATTCTGCCCTGTTTTTGAGTAATTTTTTATTCAACAAATTACTAGAGGCCTACACTTTTTTTCTAATCCAATCATAGACATTATGCCAGTAATACCTGTTCTCTTTTTTTCTATTAGCCTTTGTTTGGCAAGCTGCTGTAAGTTTTCGATGAGATCCCTAATACTGTCTTAGAAAAATTCATGATTTATTTGAGAAAAAAATTTTAACAATTGAGAAGATCAAATACAGTATGAACAAACCCCTAATTCAAACATTGAATTTTTTGAGTAGACGTGATAAATCTGGATCATCCCATTTCCTCATTTTGAACCCTTTTTTTCATTGAAAGAACCTATTAGAGTCCACCATAACACAATACCTAATTATTGGTATGAAAAAAAAATTTGTAATAGGAAAGACTCAACTCTTATCTTCTTACAAATGAATTCTCAAAAAATCAAATCTTTTTTATTTGATTTAATTTATAAAAATTATCAAAATCACTTCATTTCTTAGTGTCAAAATAAATAAGATATGTGGTATAAAAATAGAGGCCCTAAATAAAGATAAGATCTTGGAGACTGTGTAATGCTTACTCTCAAACTCTTTGTTTAATAGGAAAGACTCAATTTCTTATCTTCTTACAAATGAATTCTCAAAAAATCAAATCTTTTTTATTTGATTTAATTTATAAAAATTATCAAAATCACTTCATTTCTTGGTGTCAAAATAAATAAGATATGTGGTATAAAAATAGAGAATCTATTCTTTTTTTTTTTGCCCTAAATAAAGATAAGATCTTGGAGACTGTGTAATGCTTACTCTCAAACTCTTTGTTTACACCGTAGTGATATTTTTTATTTCTTTCTTCATCTTTGAATTCCTATTTAATGATCCAGGACGTAATCTTGGACATAAAGAATAAAAAAATAAAGGTTTTCTTATTTGATTTTTATAAATGTTATAATATTATTAAGATTTTATCTATTGCACTTCCACAACATCAAAAAAGAAATAAAAAAAGAGGGATTCGAACCCTCGGTATGAATATCTAATAAAATAGATTAGCAATCTGACGCTCTAGTCCACTCAGCCATCTCTTCTAATTGAAAAAGGATAAGTACTATCTTACATTACACAAAAAGTAATGCTTAAAAAAAAGCCCTTCCTTACTTTTTTGATACTTTACTTTTTTTTTTGTATAGATTCTTAATTATATACAATACAACTTTTATTTATATGTACATAACTCTTATCAGAAATTCCATTTAGATAAAGAAAAGGCTCCAAAGATATATTTCAAATAAAAATATATAAAAAAAGAATATCTTTTTGATTTTGTCTCATCTAAAAAGGTCTTTTTTTATTTCCACAGCTTGGCCTGGTTAGTACCCAGTTGGGCCTTTTTTTTTTGTACAACGAATCAAATCATACCATTGAATCATAGCTAAAATGATTCATTTTTATATTTGAAATTAAAAAAATGTGATTGTGGTAAAGAATCAAAGCATCATTTATTTTCTTTTTTATTTACATTTATTAAATTAAAAGAAAATCTTAATTATAATATATTAATAATATAATATATTTATATATTAATAATATAATATATTTTTATTTTAAAATTTAAAATTATATTATTTATTTTGTAATAAATTATATTATATTTTTTCTAAAAAATATCTTTAAATATATTAAAATAAAAAGAAATATGGATTTTTGCCAATGCACTTTTATGTTACGACCTAAGTCTTTTTGCTGAGCCGTATCTATCAAAAATCCTCCAACAAAAGAAAAAATAAAAGATCTTATTATTTTATTTAGTTATTAAAACTAAATAACTTAAATGAGCCATCTTTTACTAATTTCATTAGGTCTCTTGACAAAACGCGTCAATGCTTTAATTTTCAAGATTTATTTTATTTTATTTTATTTTTATTACGTCCAATTACCTTGTTCGACAAAAAGGTCCTTTTATATACAATAATCGCATTGTAACAGGTATAGTTTAGTGGTAAAAGTGTGATTCGTTTTATTAACCTCCTTAATAGTTAAGGGGTCCTTTGATTTAGTTCATCTTACGATCAAAAACTTTATTTCTTAAAAGGATTTAACCTTTTACCTTTCAGTGAAAAATTCGAGGAAGAGCATACATTCTCGCGATTTGTATCCAAGAGTCAATTAAATTGAAAAATTAATTAGATTTATACAAAACATAAGTTTTGAATTGGGTCGCTATTTCCAATTGAATAATATGAGAAAAGGATCCATGGATAAAGATAGAAAAATTTATTCCTAATCGTAACTAAATCTTCAATTCAATTTTTGCTTTGTATAGAAAAAATTTAAGTAAAATAGCTAATAAACAATAACTTTAGTTTACTAGAGACATCAATATATTGTTTTAGCTCGGTGGGAATTCTATTAAATAGAAATAGAGAATAAAGTCTAGAAAGATTGTTATAACTAGAGGGAATCAATAAAGCAAATTGTTCTAAATTGAATGCATTCAGACAAAAAAGCTAACATAGATGTTATGGGTCGCATTTTTTTTGTTCCTGTCTTATTATATCTAGGAATTTATCCATTTCTATAAAGGAGCCGAACGAAACCAAAGTTTTATTTTGAATTAGAGATGTTGAAAATGATGAATCAACGTTGACTATAACCCCTAACCTTCCAAGCCAACGATGCAGGTTCGATTCTCGCTATCTGCTTTAAATTCCCTGTTCTATATTATAGAGATAATATCTATTTGAATATGTATTTGATGTGAAATACACAATTCCTAAAATCGTCTCATATATTCTTTATTTTTTTCGAACAAAAGATAGTAAAGTAAAAAACATGCAAAAAAATCGAAATGAAAAGCGTCCATTGTCTACTGGATAGGACAGAGGTCTTCTAAACCTTTGGTATAGGTTCAAATCCTATTGGACGCAATTTATTTCCATATATATTCCTATGTTAAGAAAGAAGTGTTGAATGATTTGAATAAGAGATGCTTACTTATGTTATATATATTATACTCTTATTTAATACTTAGAAACTTATATTATTATTAAAAGAAAATGAAATTAATTAAATTAAAGAATAATTATTAAGAATGATCGATTTTTTTATTTATTTATAATTGTTCCTGAAGTAGAAAACGTTCTATTTGTTCTTGAATAGCTTCTTTTAAAACTGCTTCTGCTTCCTTAGTGAATGTCTTGATAGAGGATATGATTTCTTAGAACTGAAGTTTATTTGTGTTTAAGTAATGACTCAACGAAAAATTTCCTTACCTGTCCAAGTTCAAATGAATCAAGATAACCATTCGTTCTTGTATAAATGGTCATTATCTGTTCTTCTACCGTGAGAGGGGCTGATTGCGATTGTTTGAGTAACTCACGTAATCGTTGACCTCTTGCTAATTGATTTTGAGTAGCTTTATCGAAATCAAAAGCAAATTGCGCAAAGGCTTCTAATTCGGCGAATTGAGCCAATTCTAGTTTTAATTTGTCAACTACTTGTTTCGTAGCTTTAATTTGAGCTGTAGATCCGACTCTAGAGATAAAAATACCTACATTAATAGCAAGTTTGATTCTAGCATTGAATAGATTGATGGATAAGAATATTTTTCCATCTGTAATGGAAATTACATTAGTAAGAATATAAGCCGAAACATCTCCCAACTGGGTCTCAACTATTGGTAAAGCAATCATACTTCCTTTACCTAACTAAGAGCTTGATTTAGCAGCTCTTTCTAAAAGACATGAATGCAAATAAAAAACATCTCCTAGATAAGTTTCACGATCAAGTAGTCTTTGTAATAGAAGGGACACTTGGCGATAAGCATGTACTTATTTGGAAGGATCATCGTAAATGATTAAAGTGTGTCGTTCACGGTACATAAAATATTCAACCAAAGTAGCTCCTGTATAAGGCGTGAGATATTGTAATGTAGCTAGAGAATCCGTCATTTTGGCTACCACAGTAGTGTATTCCATTGCCTTTTTTTCCTGGAAAGTGGTCACTACCTGAGTTGCAAAAGATGCTTTTTAAGCAATAGCTACATAAACACATATTACATTTTGCCCTTGTTGATTAAGAATTGCATCTATGGCCACTGCTGTTTTACCGGTCTGTCTGTCCCCAAAAATTAATTCTTGCTACCCACGTCCTATTGGGATCATTGAATCTATAGTAATAAGTCCTGTTTGAAGAGGCTCATATATGGAACGTCTCAAAATAATACTTGGAGTGGGAGATTCAATTAACCGACATTCAGAAGCTGAAATCTCACCTCAACCATCAATTGGTTTAGCCAAGACATTTATAACACGACCCAAATAAGCCTCACTCATAGGTATCTGACCAATTTTTCTTATTACTTTGACAGAACTTCCCTCTTGTATCATCAAACCGTCACCCATTAATACAACGCCAACATTATTTGATTCTAAATTCAGGGCAATGCCTATCGTACCCCCTTCAAATTCTACTAACTCACCTGCCATTACTTCATCAAGACCATAAATACGAGTGATGCCGTCACCTCATTGAAGTATGGTATTGGTATTTACAATCTTTACTTCTCTATTATATTGCTCAATACGTTCACGGATAATATTACTAATTTCGTTGGCTTTAATGGTTATCATGAGTATTTCTTAATTCTTTTTTTGAAGCAAAAAAAATAATGCCTATAATAAAAGTAAAGGACTAATCAGCTATTTCTTTCATTGCCCCAAACATACCAATACTAGCATTAGTGGTACATAAACGTAACTCCTTGCAAAAACAACTATTCAGAGTTCCTATAGCTCATTGTAAAGCTTGTTCAAAAACCCGTTGTCGAACTTGATTAATCGATCTTTGTTGTTAAAAAAATGGTTTCATTTTTGTAATTTTCTAATTATTCCAAAGTCTTATAAGTTAAATTAATCAAATTCAATTTTTCTCGTTCTATCTCAGAGTATCAATTCACTTGAAACCAATCCGCCTCCATTTCTACTTTGTGTAAGCGAGCCTAAGCTTTTTCTAACTGTCCAATGGCTCCCTGCATAGCTCTTCTGAATTTTGAATAGCATTCAAGATCCTCTGTTTTCGATTATCTAATAAATCACTTAATGAAAGTGGATTATCTTTACATTCATTTCAAAAAATTCTATGATCCCTTCCCGAACCAAACATGAATCTTTCGATTCATTTGGCTTTCACACTCCATTATTTCAATCACTTATACTTATGGGAGGTTAATGTGATGAGCCTATCCTCTTCCTCTCTTCTTTATTCATATTCAAAATTTAAAAAAAAAATCAAGGATGATCACTAATCTAAGACCCAAATATTCGGAGGATTCTTCTGACTAACGAAAAATATATAATTGTCAGCAAAGTTGTTTATTTTTTTTTCAAATCCAAAGAATTCTTCTTACTTTATATCTAGGTCATCAATTCAGCATTAGAAAAAAAAAAGGGTTTGAAATAACCATTTTTTCATTTTCAATAAAAATAAAGGGCTCAAATTATTTTATCGACACGAGTGTTTTCTATCAAAAAGAATTCTAACTATTCATTTTGAAAATATTTCTATTTTAACTATAGTAGTAGAAAGAGTACCATGCTGCATTTAGACTTCAAAGCATTTAGCTTTAACCATGTTAATGATCCCAGATTTTTGATTGATAGAAAATCAAAGTAGATTTACCAATGAATCACGAAATGCTATGGTCCATAAATATGATTTTTAAAATTTATTCAAAATTAATTCGCGGGATTGTGCACCTCATAGTTCTAAAGTGCAATTGGGTGGATCCAGCCTATTCTTGAAATAAACAACTCGCACATATTCCCTTTCCAAAAAGATCAATACACCAAGCATTGCATTTAGATTTATTGGATTTATTGCTAAATATCGGTATTAAACCCGAAACTCCCAGTGGATGCCTAGTGACCCAAGGAAAGGAAAGAATCGGTTACATTTTTCATATAATCTCCTCAAAAAAAGAGCAGAGTTTTCTTGTATTATATCACTTATTTTTTCTATTTCTATTTAATATATTTTTAAATTTTATAAAATTTATTTAATTATTTAATATAAATTGAATAATTAAATTCAATTTACCTATTTCTAGTACCTATTTCTATATAGAGTCAAAAATCTATTCTATCTAGAAATGTATTTTTTTATTGAAAATTATCAACAATGATAATACTTATTAGAATTTAGTTAGAATTTGGGACCAAGTCTCATGTAAATTTCAAAATACCACTTTTCTGTTTTGCAACACTCCTTAAAAAAAAAGGTTTCCCTTGGACCAAGAATAAGAAGGGGAAGGAAGAAAGCTAGTTGGTGTGCTAATTCCTCATACTCAAATTAGTCCTTCCCATGGTTTATTATCCCAACCAATAAATAATTGTAGGAGTGAAATCTTGATATAATTTGAAAAAGCAAGGAGTAGGTCTTGTCCAAAAAATAAGAAAAAAATACATGATTTTACAGATTTATAGGATTAAACAAAAGGATTCGCAAATGAAAGCGCTAATGCTACAACCGGTACATAAATTGTTAAAGCTTCCATAAAAGCTAGACTTAGCAATAAAGTACCTCATATTTTTCTTTCCACCTCAGGTTGTCTCGCGATACCTTCGACAGCTTGGCCCGCAGTAGTACCTTGACCAACTCCAGGTCCAATAGAAACAAGTCCCATGGCAACCTAGCAATAATAATGGAAGCGGCAAAAATCAGTGGATTCATGATAAGTTCCTCGCACCAAAATAAATAAATGGTTAATGATACAATCATCAAATGAATTATGACTTCATTATTCCATCACTAAGATTTACTCAGCCAAAGTAACTATGAACTCCGAATTGAAGTACTAATATTATTGAACCATCAAAACTACTTCGATATCTATTTTTTAGTTCCTATCCATGGGATTTTTATGAATCTATACATATATATATATATGATTTTTTTCCATTTATTTTTTGTGAACCATTCTTTGAATCCTTCGTTCTTTTTCTTTATTTCATCTCTTTATTCATTCAATTCACAGTCAAGACAAAAGTTAAGAACTTCTACTGGAATCCCTATTTAAATTCACAACAGTAGGGTGGATTAGATATATCTTTAGTTCATATATAACTAGTCAATATCTAATATCACATATACATATGTTTCTTCCACAACGTAAACCAACTATTGTTATTTGAATCTTAGATGAAATTGGATTCTAGAATTTTTCTTTGAAACATCCACAAGAATTGGCTTATAAACATTAGATTACATATACCTAATTCTACCCCCCAACCAACCCCATTTTATACGAATCTTGCTTTTTTGTAAATTCTTCTCTTCCTTTTATTTATCATTGGATACAATCCAAATGGGCAAATTCATTAGGTTAAATCATTGGATAGAAATAAATATCAGTATTTGATTGAGCTAAATTCATGCAATTTAATTTATTATTTATTAATATTTTATTTTGGTCAATCGTTGAATTGAATGCAATCGACTAAAATTGAAATTGGGCATCGTTCTAGAAGAGATCTTTTTTTAATTATTTTTAATCCTATGTCATAAATTGATACCATAAGAATTCTTATTTAAATTATTTTCTCTTAATATTTAATTTGATTGAAATTGAATAAACAAACAATATAAATATGAAGAGGATATTGATTGGAGGTAGGCATAATAAATAAATGGACCAAAGGGGAATTTTAGGAAAAAGATCTTTTAGATCTCTTTCCTTTTTTTATTACAATTCCTTAATATCCTAATCTTTTTTGCTATTACTCTAAGTCGTATATATCATATTTGCATATTTATGTTCCCTAAGTAGATTATCCATACATTAGATTGGGAAAAAAATCTATTTTAAAAACTAGTCAATGATGACCCTTCATAGATTTGCCTATATAAGTCGCAGCTAAAGTTGCAAAAATAAGAGCTTGAATGCCACTTGTAAATAATCCAAGGAACATCACAGGCATAGGAATCACTAAAGGTACTAAAGAACAAGAACAAGAACTGCTAATTGATCGGCTAATATATTTCTAAAAAGTCAAAAACTAAGTGATAAAGGTTTTATGAAATCTTATAAGATGTCAATGGGTAAAAGAATTGGAGTTGGTTGAATGTATTTACTAAAATATCCTAATCCTTTTTTGGTAAGACCCATATAGAAATATGCTACTAACATGAGTAAAGCTAAAGCAATGGTAGTATTTATATTATTCATAGGTGCGACTAACTCCCCATGAGGTAACTGTATGATTTTCCAAGGTAAAAACGCACCTGACCAGTTAGAAACAAAAATAAATAGAAACATAGTTCCAATAAAGAGAACTCATGGAACATATTCTTCTCCAATATGAGTTTTTATCATGTCCCGAATGAATTCAAGAACATATTCCAAGAAATTTTGGTCATCAGTTGGAATGGTTTGTGGATCTCGAACTTCTATAATGGCGGAACCTAATAAGATAGCAATTACAACCCAAGAAGTAATAAGTACTTGAGCATGGACTTGTAAACCTCCTATTTGCCAATAAAAATGTTGGCCAACTTCTACACCAGATAGATTGTATAACCCTTTTAGTGTGTTGATGGAACATGATATAACATTCATATTGCCCCTTAACAGAAATAAAAACTTTAAATTATTTCGATTCAACCATCTCTCTTTTTTGACTTACCTACTTGAATTGTATATTTTGGTTTTGGATATCGACTAAACTAATCACATAATATCCATAGTTATTTTTATCTCTTTTTCTTTTGCGTGGTTCAAGAGTAGTAATCGATTCCATGAATTTAGGGAGTCCCTTCGCCCCCCCCCCCCTCAAAAAAAATTTTTTTTTTATCTTATTATTAATCAAGGATTTTGTATATAGCTAGAATGACCCTCACAAATTACAAATATTAATTTGTTAAGAATTAATTGAATTGAAGTTATAGCATCATCATTTGTTGGAATCAAAATATCTGCGAGATCGGGATCATAGTTTGCATTGATTAAAGAAATTGTTGGAATTCCCAAAGTGATACATTCTCGAATAGTCATATATTCTTCTTTACTGATTGATGATGATTACAATATCAGGGAACCTCGCCATGTATTTAATCCCGCCTAGATATATTTGCAAGTGAGATAATTGTCTCTTTAATACAACTGTATCCCTTTTCGAAGGATGGTTGAGCCTCCTTCTTTTTTTTTTTTCGTTCTCAAGTCTCTAAACTTATAAAGTCTCATTTCTGTAGTGGACCAATTTGTTAACATACCACGGAGCCATTTTTTATTAACATAATGACACCGAGCCTTTATTGTAGCCCACGCCACTAAATTAGCTGCTTTATTTTTGGTCCCAACAATTAAGAATTGTTTTCCTCTACTTGTTGCATCAAACACTAAATCATAAGCTTCTAATAAAAAATGAGCAGTTCTAGTCAGATTTGTAATATGAATACCTTTTTGCTTTGTAGAGATATAAGGTGCCATTCTAGGATTCCATTTTCTAGTACCATGACAAAAATGAACTCCTACTTCCATCATCTCTTCCAAATTGACGTTCCAATATCTTTTTGCCATTTCTCCTCACACTTCCTCTTTTTTTTCAAAAAAAAAAAAAAAAAGAGAAAAGAGGTACCCTGAAATAAATATTTATTCCGATGGAACCTTTTCTTCTACTGGAGATTGGCCGTTTATACACGATCCAAGCCATTACTTTCTATTCGTTATTATCTTTATTACTGTTAACAAATTAACAAATCAAATTACTACGACAAATAACAAGTGGTTAAGTTAAAAACCTGAATCTACTCTTAGGAATCATTAAATCCTATAAAAGATCGTTCGGATGCATTATGTAAATTCTTTGCAATGCAAGAGTTAAATAATTCTCTTTGATGGAAGAAAATATCTCTCATTTCCCCCACAAATAAATATAAATTCTTTTTTTATTTCCAAAAGAATGTTGGGTCTTGAATAGTGTGCTAATCCTTTGAAATCGATACCCGCATGGATCATCCCCCCTAGAACAATGCTCTCTTTCAGGCCTTTCAACCAATCGATACTGTAGAGAGCAACTTTTGCTAAAACTCGAGCGATTTCTTGAAAACTTGCTTCGGATATAAAACTTTGAGTATTCAGAGATGCTCTTGTTATTTCTAATAAGATGGCTCGATAACAGATTGCTTCTTCTAAAGTACATTCCATTTCGTTTTGCTTGTAACAATCCAATCAGTTCCCTAGGTAAAAAAAAAACATTAAACATTCCCTCTTTTAAAACCAAGACTTTTGATGTTATTTGACGTAAAATAATTTCTATATACCTATTATGGATCTGCATCCTTGGGATCGATAAACCTTTTGGATCTTATTAACCAAAGAGATACGACTTTGCACTATAATTAGCTCAGCACTAATCAAGAATCCCCAAGGAATTCCAAGAATTTATGTTATACGCTTGTTCCAATCCTCAACTCTCTTTTCTAGGTTCATTGATATTGAATCAATTAAACATACTTTTAACACTTATTCCACTTTTGGAAGACCTTGTGTTATATCACCAGATCTTAATTTTTCATATATAAATGTAACTAAGGTATCTCCTTAGTAAAGGATTTCTCCATAATGCTCATGAATAGTTGCTCTTGGAGTAGCCAAATAAGGCTTAGCTGATTTTATTACTACAAAGTCAATTTGAAGAATTAAACTTGACCCAATTTTAGGTGCGGTCTGTTTTTGGCTATACATACATTTTCAAAATAAATTGCCCAAGACTAATTATTGTGGACGTTTCTTCACAATAATTATTTTGATGGAGAAAATACCAATTCAAATTGAATAGATTCAAAACGATGTTACTCCATCGATGGGGATTATAAATCCTCCCATTTTCATCCATTAAGTGATATTTAATTACTTGACAAATATGTTTTAAATTGTCAAGTTGAAAATATTTTGTTACCTAGATCTGATTATGAGTTATTAAACGGTAAAATGAATAAAAATTTGTAATTTCAATGGCTGTTCCTAAAAGGCCTGATGAATTTTTAATTGTAATTAGAGGATTCTTTTTAATTTCAATTGATTCTTTTATTACATTGTAATATTTTACATGATTGAATGGACCCATTCAAAAAAATTAGATGATGATAAAATTATCAAAGATTGGCATTCCTTATTTCTATTCAATAATGTATGAATAGTTTTATGATTTTGGCTAAGTGATTGTTGAATCCTTGCCTTAGAATAAATGGAATAAAACGGATTGATGCGATCTGACCCATTATCAGATATCAATCCTGAGCCTTACCGATCGTTCCTTTTTCTAATATACAAAATATGGGATTTCACTAAGTTGATTCTTAGGAAATCTCGAATCAGACCATTTGTGCTCACTTCAACAAAGAAAGTATGAAAATTTTTGATGGAAGAACTTTTGTTTTCTTGATTCCAATTCAAGACCAAACAAGTTTAAACCAATTGAATACTTGAGTCAAAAATTCCCCGAGCCAGTTTGCCATTTCCATGAAGGATGTAATTGACAACTCCAAATTGCTTATTATCCTTTTCCCAAAATATATCATATGGAAAGCGTGTTGCTAAATTTATACCATCTGCTATCTCATATGTGGCTACAGGTTGCCCTAAAACAAAATATTTTTCACCTTCCTGTCCACTATCTATGATTCATTGAACATAGATCCAATTTTTCAATTTTTTTGATTCTTTAGAGTTTGTTTTTCATCTTCCTGGCCGTATCAAGATGCCACTGTGTCAGGATATCTTATCTATCTTTATCAAAAAATGGATATCTCTAGAAAATATTTTAAGTAAAATGCTTTTTTTTCTCTTCACTCGGACCAATCTACCTACTTGGCTTCTTTTATTCAAAGTGATTTGTGTATCTACTCCAATGATATTATTATTTCGTACCGTTATGGAAGAATATTCAGGTAAAATATGCACTTCCTCGAGAATGAAAAAAAAATCGATCTACCTTCGTTTGGTATTTTGTCTTAAATGTTTTGACTCCTCGACACTCAATCACATCCTCTTTTTTGACGATTGAATGCGCCCCTCTAGTCCCATATTTAAGAATTCTTGAACTCTTTCTTCTATATCGAGGATCATCGAAAAAGCAACAATACTATTTCTACGAAAAATACCATTTATGGGTATTTCAATCGAGATACTTGAACATGACATTAGTTCTTTCTCTTGTTCTTGAATCGATTGGAATGGAATGATAAATTGATTTCTTTGACTCTTTGCTAATAAATCCGAATTCTCATGAAGAATAACAAAATTTATGATATTACAATGACCAATACCTATGATTCAATTAAATTCTGAATAATTAGGAATCCCATTTTTTTTATCAATAAAAATCCAAACTAAAGAATTTGTGTCTCACTTGATCATTATTCACTGAGAGGCTATAAATATACCTTCGTTCGACAGAAAGAGAATGAATCTTTATTTGATGATGCCATAAAGAATTTTTATACAAATATTAATTGGCAGTGTATTAGTAGATGATATATATTTGGGCCCGCGATGTGTCGCCATTTGAAATCGAGATATTAGGATTGGACTTGTTAATTGATTCATAACCTTTCAAACACAATCAATATCTATTCGAACCCTTTTTACTTGTAGGAGTACATCTTAGATCCATCAATTATGTTATGGTCAAAATCCCACTCACGGTGACCCGGTTGAATTGGGAAAAGCTGTTGGTATTATTACGAGTCAATCTATTGAAGAACCAGGGAGTCAACTAACATTAAGAACTTTTCATACTGGTAGAGTATTTATAGGGGGTACTACAGAACATGTACGAGCTCCTTCTAATGGAAAGATAAAATTCAATAAGGATTTGGTTCATTCTACACGTACACATCATGGGCATCCTTATTTTCTATGTTATATAGACTTGTCTGTAATTATTGAGAGTGAAGATACTATACATAATGTGACTATTCCACCAAAAATTTTTCTTTTAGTTCAAAATGATCAATATGTAGAATCAAAACAAGTGATTGCTGAGATTCACACGAAACATACACTTATAATTTTAAAGAGAGGTTCGAAAACATATTTATTTTGACTAAGAGGGAGAACTGCATTGGAGTACCAGTGTGTACCATGCACCTGAATTTACATATAGTAATGTTCATCTCTTACCAAAAACAAGCCATTTATGGATATTATCAGAAGGTTCATACAGATACAGTCTAGTTCCTTTTTCGCTCCACAAGGATCAAGATCAAATGAAGATTCATTCTCTTTCTATCGAACGAAGGTATATTTACAACCTTTCAGTGAATAATGATCAAGTAAGACACAAATTCTTTAGTTTGGATTTTTTTGATAAAAAAATATGGGATTCCTGATTATTCAAAATTTAATCGAGTAATAGGTACTGGTCATTGTAATCTCATAAATTTTGCTATTCTGCATGAGAATTCAGATTTATTAGCAAAGAGGCGAAGAAATCAATTTATCATTCCATTCCAATTGATTCAAGAACAAGAGAAAGAACTAATGCCACGTTCATATATCTCAATTAAAATCGCATAAATGGTATTTTTTGTAGAAATAGTATTCTCACTTTTTTCGACAATCCTCAATACAGAAGAAAGGGTTCAAGAATTCTTAAATATGGGACTAGAGGGGCGCATTCAATTGTCAAAAAGAGAGGATGTGATTGAGTATCGAGGAGTCAAAAAATTTAAGACAAAATATCAAATGAAAGTAGATCGATTTTTTTTCATTCTCGAGGAAGTGCATATTTTACTTGAATCTTCTTCCATAATGGTACGAAACAATAGTATCATTGAAGTAGATAAAACAAATCACTTTAAATACAAGAAGCCAAGTAGGCAGATTGGTCTGAGTGGAGAGAAAAGAAAAATTATTGAACCTAAAATCTTTTTTGGAGATATCCATTTTCTAGGAAAGACAAATAAGATATCCTGACACAGTGGCATCTTGATACTGCCAGGAAGGCGAAAAACAAAATCTAAGGAATCAAAAAAATTAAAAAATTGGATCTATATCTAATGGATCACACCTATCAAGAAAAAATATTTTGTTTTGGTGCGACCTGTAGCCATATATGAGATAGCGGACAGTATAAATTTAGCAACACTCTTTCCACATGATATATTTTGGGAAGGATAATATGCAATTTCGAGTTATCAATTATATACATTATGGAAATGGCAAACCGACTTGAAGAATTTCTGACACAAGTATTCAATTGGTTCGAACTTTTTTAGTCTTGAATTGGGACCAAAACAACAGAAGCTCTTCCGTCGAAGAGGTCCATACTTTCTTTGTTGAAGTGAGTACAAATTGTCTGATTCAAGATTTCCTAAGAATCAACTTAGTGAAATCCCATATTTCGTATATCAGAAAAAGGAATGATCTGTTAGGTTCAGGATTGATCTCTGATAATGGGTCAGATCGCATCAATCCATTTTATTCCATTTATTCCAAGGCAAGATTCAATAATTACTTTGCCAAAACCACGAAACTATTCGTACGTTGTTGGATAAATATAAGGAATGCCAATTTTGATAATTTTTTCATCATCTAATTGTTTTCGAATGAGTCCATCCAATCATGTAAAATATCACAACGTGATAAAAAAAATCAATTAAAATTAAAAAGAATCCTCTAATTACAATTAGAAATTCATCGTGCCCTTTAGGAACAACCATTCAAATTATGAATTTTTATTCATTTTACCGTTTAATTACTCATAATTAGATCTCGGTAACAAAATATTTTCAACTTGACAATTTAAAACATATTTTTCAAGTAATTAAATATTACTTAATGGATGAAAACAGGAGGATTTATAATCCCTATTG
Organism: Moringa oleifera; assembly: GCA_021397835.1. NCBI lineage: Eukaryota > Viridiplantae > Streptophyta > Magnoliopsida > Brassicales > Moringaceae > Moringa > Moringa oleifera. Next base: position 2,848 of record JAJFZO010000234.1, on the reverse strand, counting down.
ATGGAGTAACATCGTTTTGAATCCATTCAATTTGAATTGGTACTTTCTCCATTAAAATTATCATCATAATTATTGTTAAGAAATGTCCGCAATAATTAGTCTTGGGCAATTTATTTGTGAAAATATATGCACAGCCAAAAACGGATTGCACCTAAAATGGGGTCAAGTTTTAGTTCTTCAAATTAACTTTATAATAATAAGATCAATTAAGCCTTATTTGGCTACTCCAGGAGTAACTATTCATGGGCATTATGGAGAAATCCTTTACGAAGGTGATACGTTAGTTACATTTATATATGAAAAATTGAGATATGGTGATATAACACAAGGTCTTCGAAAAGTGGAACAAGTGTTAGAAGTATGTTCAATTGATTCAATATCAATGAACCTAGAAAAGAGAGTTGAGGGTTAGAACAAGCGTATAACACGAATTCTTGGAATTCCTTGGGGATTCTTGATGGTCCATACTTTCTTTGTTGAAGTGAGTACAAATTGTCTGATTCAAGATTTCCTAAGAATCAACTTAGTGAAATCCCATATTTCGTATATCAGAAAAAGGAATGATCTGTTAGGTTCAGGATTGATCTCTGATAATGGGTCAGATCGCATCAATCCATTTTATTCCATTTATTCCAAGGCAAGATTCAATAATTACTTTGCCAAAACCACGAAACTATTCGTACGTTGTTGGATAAATATAAGGAATGCTAATTTTGATAATTTTTTCATCATCTAATTGTTTTCGAATGAGTCTATCCAATCATGTAAAATATCACAACGTGATAAAAAAAATCAATTAAAATTAAAAAGAATCCTCTAATTACAATTAGAAATTCATCATGCCCTTTAGGAACAACCATTCAAATTATGAATTTTTATTCATTTTACCGTTTAATTACTCATAATTAGATCTTGGTAACAAAATATTTTCAACTTGACAATTTAAAACATATTTTTCAAGTAATTAAATATTACTTAATGGATGAAAACAGGAGGATTTATAATCCCTATTGATGGAGTAACATCGTTTTGAATCCATTCAATTTGAATTGGTACTTTCTCCATTAAAATTATCATCATAATTATTGTTAAGAAATGTCCACAATAATTAGTCTTAGGCAATTTATTTGTGAAAATATATGCACAGCCAAAAACGGATTGCACCTAAAATGGGGTCAAGTTTTAGTTCTTCAAATTAACTCTATAATAATAAGATCAATTAAGCCTTATTTGGCTACTCCAGGAGTAACTATTCATGGGCATTATGGAGAAATCCTTTACGAAGGTGATACGTTAGTTACATTTATATATGAAAAATCGAGATATGGTGATATAAGACAAGGTCTTCAAAAAGTGGAACAAGTGTTAGAAGTATGTTCAATTGATTCAATACCAATGAACCTAGAAAAGATAGTTGAGGGTTAGAACAAGCGTATAACACGAATTCTTGGAATTCCTTGGGGATTCTTGATTTCTGCTAAGCTAACTATAGTGGAAAGTAGTATCTATTTGGTTAATATAATCTAGAAGGTTTATCGATCCTAAGGGTGCGGATCCATAATATGCGCATAGAAATTATTGTATGTCAAATAACATCAAAAGTCTTGGTTTCAGAAGAGGGAATGTCTAATATTTTTTTACCTGGAGAACTGATTGGATTATTACGAGTAGAACGAACGGGATATGCTTTAGAAGAAGCTATCTATTATTCAGCCATCTTATTAGGAATAACGAGAGCATCTCTGAATACTCAAAGTTTTATATCCAAAGCAAGTTTTCAAGAAACCAATTGAGTTTTAGCAAAAGCTACTCTCCGAGGTCATATTGATTGGTTGAAAGGCCTCAAAGAGGACGTTATTCTAGGGGGATGATTCCCGCAAGTACCGGATGCAATGGATTAGTGCATTGTTCAAGACCTAGCATTCTTTTGAAAATAGAAAAAAGAATTTATATCTATTGCAAAGAATTTACATAATACATCCAAATGATCTTGTATAAGATTTAATGATTCTTAAGAGTGGATTCATGTTTTTAACTTAACTATTCATTATTCGCTATAGTCACTTGATTTTTTAATTTGTTAACAGTAATAAAGATAATAACGAATAGAAAGTAATGGCTTGGATCATGTATAAACAGTCAATCTCTCGTAGAAAAGAAGGTTCCATCAAAATAAATATTTATTTCAAGGTACCTCCTTTCTCTTTTTTTCTTTTGAAAAAAAAAAGAAGAAGTGTGAGGAGAAATGGCAAAATGATATTGGAACATCAATTTGGAAAAGATGATGGAAGTAGGAGTTCATTTTAGTCATGGTACTAGAAAATGGAATCCTAGAATGGCATCTTACATCTCTGCGATGCGTAAAGGTATTCATATTACAAATCTGACTAAAACTGCTCGCTTTTTATCAAAAGCTTATGATTTAGTGTTTGATGCAGCGAGTAGGGGAAAACAATTCCTAATTGTTGAGACAAAAAATAATGCAGCTGATTTAGTGGCGTGGGCTGCAATAAGGGCTCAATGTCATTACGTTAATAAAAAATGGCTTAGTGGTATGTTAACAAATTGGTCCACTATAGAAATGAGACTTCATAAGTTTAGAGACTTGAGAAAGGAACAAAGACAGGGAGGCTCAACCGTCTTTCGAAAAGAGATGCAGCTATGTTGAAGAGATAATTATCTCACTTGTAAACATATCTAGGTGAGATTAAATACATGACAAGCTTGCCTGATATTGTAATCATCATCGATCAATAAGAAAAATATAGGGCTCTTCGAGAATGTATAACTTTGGGAATTCTAACAATTTCTTTAATCGATACAAACTGTGATCTCGATCTCGCAGATG
>JAJFZO010000049.1:10685000-10806105 GCA_021397835.1 Moringa oleifera | reverse complement strand
AAATTCACAACAGTAGGGTGGATTAGATATATCTTTAGTTCATATATAACTAGTCAATATCTAATATCACATATACATATGTTTCTTCCACAGCGTAAACCAACTATTGTTATTTGAATCTTAGATGAAATCGGATTCTAGAATTTTTCTTTGAAACATCCACAAGAATTGGCTTATAAACATTAGATTACATATACCTAATTCTACCCCCCAACCAACCCCATTTTATACGAATCTTGCTTTTTTGTAAATTCTTCTCTTCGTTTTATTTACCATTGGATACAATCCAAATGGGCAAATTCATTAGGTTAAATCATTGGATAGAAATAAATATTAGTATTTGATTGAGCTAAATTCATGCAATTTAATTTATTATTTATTAATATTTTATTTTGGTCAATCGTTAAATTGAATGCAATCGACTAAAATTGAAATTGGGCATCGTTCTAGAAGAGATCTTTTTTAAATTATTTTTAATCCTATGTCATAAATTGATACCATAAGAATTCTTATTTAAATTATTTTCTCTTAATATTTACTTTGATTGAAATTGAATAAACAAACAATATAAATATGAAGAGGATATTGATTGGAGGTAGGCATAATAAATAAATGGACCAAAGGGGAATTTTAGGAAAAAGATCTTTTAGATCTCTTTCCTTTTTTTATTACAATTCCTTAATATCCTAATCTTTTTTGCTATTACTCTAAGTCATATATATCATATTTGCATATTTATGTTCCCTAAGTAGATTATCCATACATTGGATTGGGAAAAAAATCTATTTTAAAAACTAGTCAATGATGACCCTTCATAGATTTGCCTATAAAAGTCGCAGCTAAAGTTGCAAAAATAAGAGCTTGAATGCCACTTGTAAATAATCCAAGGAACATCACAGGCATAGGAATCACTAAAGGTACTAAAGAACAAGAACAAGAACTGCTAATTGATCGGCTAATATATTTCTAAAAAGTCAAAAACTAAGTGATAAAGGTTTTATGAAATCTTCTAAGATGTCAATGGGTAAAAGAATTGGAGTTGGTTGAATGTATTTACTAAAATATCCTAATCCTTTTTTGGTAAGACCCATATAGAAATATGCTACTAACATGAGTAAAGCTAAAGCAATGGTAGTATTTATATTATTCATAGGTGCAACTAACTCCTCATGAGGTAACTGTATGATTTTCCAAGGTAAAAACGCACCTGACCAGTTAGAAACAAAAATAAATAGAAACATAGTTCCAATAAAGAGAACTCATGGAACATATTCTTCTCCAATATGAGTTTTTATCATGTCCCGAATGAATTCAAGAACATATTCCAAGAAATTTTGGTCATCAGTTGGAATGGTTTGTGGATCTCGAACTTCTATAATGGCGGAACCTAATAAGATAGCAATTACAACCCAAGAAGTAATAAGTACTTGAGCATGGACTTGTAAACCTCCTATTTGCCAATAAAAATGTTGGCCAACTTCTACACCAGATAGATTGTATAACCCTTTTAGTGTGTTGATGGAACATGATATAACATTCATATTGCCCCTTAACAGAAATAAAAACTTTAAATTATTTCGATTCAACCATCTCTCTTTTTTGACTTACCTACTTGAATTGTATATTTTGGTTTTGGATATCGACTAAACTAATCACATAATATCCATAGTTATTTTTATCTCTTTTTCTTTTGCGTGGTTCAAGAGTAGTAATCGATTCCATGAATTTAGGGAGTCCCTTCGCCCCCCCCCCCTCCAAAATTTTTTTTTTAAATCTTATTATTAATCAAGGATTTTATATATAGCTAGAATGACCCTCACAAATTACAAATATTAATTTGTTAAGAATTAATTGAATTGAAGTTATAGCATCATCATTTGTTGGAATCAAAATATCTGCGAGATCGGGATCATAGTTTGCATTGATTAAAGAAATTGTTGGAATTCCCAAAGTGATACATTCTCGAATAGTCATATATTCTTCTTTACTGATTGATGATGATTACAATATCAGGGAACCTCGCCATGTATTTAATCCCGCCTAGATATATTTGCAAGTGAGATAATTGTCTCTTTAATACAACTGTATCCCTTTTCGAAGGATGGTTGAGCCTCCTTCTTTTTTCTTTTCGTTCTCAAGTCTCTAAACTTATAAAGTCTCATTTCTGTAGTGGACCAATTTGTTAACATACCACGGAGCCATTTTTTATTAACATAATGACACCGAGCCTTTATTGTAGCCCACGCCACTAAATTAACTGCTTTATTTTTGGTCCCAACAATTAAGAATTGTTTTCCTCTACTTGTTGCATCAAACACTAAATCATAAGCTTCTAATAAAAAATTAGCAGTTCTAGTCAGATTTGTAATATGAATACCTTTTTGCTTTGTAGAGATATAAGGTGCCATTCTAGGATTCCATTTTCTAGTACCATGACAAAAATGAACTCCTACTTCCATCATCTATTCCAAATTGACGTTCCAATATCTTTTTGCCATTTCTCCTCACACTTCCTCTTTTTTTTCAAAAAAAAAAAAAAAAGAGAAAAGAGGTACCCTGAAATAAATATTTATTCCGATGGAACCTTTTCTTCTACTGGAGATTGGCCGTTTATACACGATCCAAGCCATTACTTTCTATTCGTTATTATCTTTATTACTGTTAACAAATTAACAAATCAAATTACTACGATAAATAACAAGTGGTTAAGTTAAAAACCTGAATCTACTCTTAGGAATCATTAAATCCTATAAAAGATCGTTCGGATGCATTATGTAAATTCTTTGCAATGCAAGAGTTAAATAATTCTCTTTGATGGAAGAAAATATCTCTCATTTCCCCCATAAATAAATATAAATTCTTTTTTTATTTCCAAAAGAATGTTGGGTCTTGAATAGTGTGCTAATCCTTTGAAATCGATACCCGCATGGATCATCCCCCCTAGAACAATGCTCTCTTTCAGGCCTTTCAACCAATCGATACTACTGTAGAGAGCAACTTTTGCTAAAACTCGAGTGATTTCTTGAAAACTTGCTTCGGATATAAAACTTTGAGTATTCAGAGATGCTCTTGTTATTTCTAATAAGATGGCTCGATAACAGATTGCTTCTTCTAAAGTACATTCCATTTCGTTTTGCTTGTAACAATCCAATCAGTTCCCTAGGTAAAAAAAAACATTAAACATTCCCTCTTTTAAAACCAAGACTTTTGATGTTATTTGACGTAAAATAATTTCTATATGCCTATTATGGATCTGCATCCTTGGGATCGATAAACCTTTTGGATCTTATTAACCAAAGAGATACGACTTTGCACTATAGTTAGCTCAGCACTAATCAAGAATCCCCAAGGAATTCCAAGAATTTGTGTTATACGCTTGTTCCAATCCTCAACTCTCTTTTCTAGGTTCATTGATATTGAATCAATTAAACATACTTTTAACACTTATTCCACTTTTGGAAGACCTTGTGTTATATCACTAGATCTTAATTTTTCATATATAAATGTAACTAAGGTATCTCCTTTGTAAAGGATTTCTCCATAATGCTCATGAATAGTTGCTCCTGGAGTAGCCAAATAAGGCTTAGCTGATTTTATTACTACAAAGTCAATTTGAAGAATTAAACTTGACCCAATTTTAGGTGCGGTCTGTTTTTGGCTATACATACATTTTCAAAATAAATTTCCCAAGACTAATTATTGTGGACGTTTCTTCACAATAATTATTTTGATGGAGAAAATACCAATTCAAATTGAATAGATTCAAAACGATGTTACTCCATCGATGGGGATTATAAATCCTCCCATTTTCATCCATTAAGTGATATTTAATTACTTGACAAATATGTTTTAAATTGTCAAGTTGAAAATATTTTGTTACCTAGATCTGATTATGAGTTATTAAACGGTAAAATGAATAAAAATTTGTAATTTCAATGGCTGTTCCTAAAAGGCCTGATGAATTTTTAATTGTAATTAGAGGATTCTTTTTAATTTCAATTGATTCTTTTATTACATTGTAATATTTTACATGATTGAATGGACCCATTCAAAAACAATTAGATGATGATAAAATTATCAAAGATTGGCATTCCTTATTTCTATTCAATAATGTATGAATAGTTTTATGATTTTGGCTAAGTGATTGTTGAATCCTTGCCTTAGAATAAATGGAATAAAACGGATTGATGCGATCTGACCCATTATCAGATATCAATCCTGAGCCTTACCGATCGTTCCTTTTTTTAATATACAAAATATGGGATTTCACTAAGTTGATTCTTAGGAAATCTCGAATCAGACCATTTGTGCTCACTTTAACAAGGAAAGTACGAAAATTTTTGATGGAAGAACTTTTGTTTTCTTGGTTCCAATTCAAGACCAAACAAGTTTAAACCAATTGAATACTTGAGTCAAAAATTCCCCGAGCCAGTTTGCCATTTCCATGAAGGATGTAATTGACAACTCCAAATTGCTTATTATCCTTTTCCCAAAATAAATCATATGGAAAGCGTGTTGCTAAATTTATACCATCTGCTATCTCATATGTGGCTACAGGTTGCCCTAAAACAAAATATTTTTCACCTTCCTGTCCGCTATCTATGATTCATTGAACATAGATCCAATTTTTCAATTTTTTTGATTCTTTAGAGTTTGTTTTTCATCTTCCTGGCCGTATCAAGATGCCACTGTGTCAGGATATCTTATCTATCTTTATCAAAAAAATGGATATCTCTAGAAAATATTTTAAGTAAAATGCTTTTTTTTCTCTTCACTCGGACCAATCTACCTACTTGGCTTCTTTTATTCAAAGTGATTTGTGTATCTACTCCAATGATATTATTATTTCGTACCGTTATGGAAGAATATTCAGGTAAAATATGCACTTCCTCGAGAATGAAAAAAAATCGATCTACCTTCGTTTGGTATTTTGTCTTAAATGTTTTGACTCCTCGACACTCAATCACATCCTCTTTTTTGATGATTGAATGTGCCCTTCTAGTCCCATATTTAAGAATTCTTGAACTCTTTCTTCTATATCGAGGATCATCGAAAAAGCAACAATACTATTTCTACGAAAAATACCATTTATGGGTATTTCAATCGAGATACTTGAACATGACATTAGTTCTTTCTCTTGTTCTTGAATCGATTGGAATGGAATGATAAATTGATTTCTTTGACTCTTTTCTAATAAATCCGAATTCTCATGAAGAATAACAAAATTTATGATATTACAATGACCAATACCTATGATTCAATTAAATTCTAAATAATCAGGAATCCCATTTTTTTTATTAATAAAAATCCAAACTAAAGAATTTGTGTCTCACTTGATCATTATTCACTGAGAGGCTATAAATATACCTTCGTTCGACAGAAAGAGAATGAATCTTTATTTGATGATGCCATAAAGAATTTTTATACAAATATTAATTGGCAGTGTATTAGTAGATGATATATATCTGGGCCCGCGATGTGTCGCCATTTGAAATCGAGATATTAGGATTGGACTTGTTAATTGATTCATAACCTTTCAAACACAATCAATATCTATTCGAACCCTTTTTACTTGTAGGAGTACATCTTAGATCCGTCAATTATGTTATGGTCAAAATCCCACTCACGGTGACCCGATTGAATTAGGAAAAGTTGTCGGTATTATTACGAGTCAATCTATTGAAGAACCAGGGAGTCAACTAACATTAAGAACTTTTCATACTGGTAGAGTATTTATAGGGGGTACTACAGAACATGTACGAGCTCCTTCTAATGGAAAGATAAAATTCAATAAGGATTTGGTTCATCCTACACGTACACATCATGGGCATCCTTATTTTCTATGTTATATAGACTTGTCTGTAATTATTGAGAGTGAAGATACTATACATAATGTGACTATTCCACCAAAAATTTTTCTTTTAGTTCAAAACGATCAATATGTAGAATCAGAACAAGTGATTGCTGAGATTCACACGAAACATACACTTATAATTTTAAAGAGAGGTTCGAAAACATATTTATTTTGACTAAGAGGGAGAACTGCATTGGAGTACCAGTGTGTACCATGCACCTGAATTTACATATAGTAATGTTCATCTCTTACCAAAAACAAGCCATTTATGGATATTATCAGAAGGTTCATACAGATACAGTCTAGTTCCTTTTTCGCTCCACAAGGATCAAGATCAAATGAAGATTCATTCTCTTTCTATCGAACGAAGGTATATTTACAGCCTTTCAGTGAATAATGATCAAGTAAGACACAAATTCTTTAGTTTGGATTTTTTTTGATAAAAAAATATGAGATTCCTGATTATTCAAAATTTAATCGAGTAATAGGTACTGGTCATTGTAATCTCATAAATTTTGCTATTCTGCATGAGAATTCAGATTTATTAGCAAAGAGGCGAAGAAATCAATTTATCATTCCATTCCAATTGATTCAAGAACAAGAGAAAGAACTAATGCCACGTTCATATATCTCAATTAAAATACGCATAAATGGTATTTTTTGTAGAAATAGTATTCTCACTTTTTTCGACAATCCTCAATACAGAAGAAAGGGTTCAAGAATTCTTAAATATGGGACTAGAGGGGCGCATTCAATTGTCAAAAAGAGAGGATGTGATTGAGTATCGAGGAGTCAAAAAATTTAAGACAAAATATCAAATGAAAGTAGATCGATTTTTTTTCATTCTCGAGGAAGTGCATATTTTACGTGAATCTTCTTCCATAATGGTACGAAACAATAGTATCATTGAAGTAGATAAAACAAATCACTTTAAATACAAGAAGCCAAGTAGACAGATTGGTCTCAGTGGAGAGAAAAGAAAAATTATTGAACCTAAAATCTTTTTTGGAGATATCCATTTTCTAGGAAAGACAAATAAGATATCCTGACACAGTGGCATCTTGATACTGCCAAGAAGGCAAAAAACAAAATCTAAGGAATCAAAAAAATTAAAAAATTGGATCTATATCTAATGGATCACACCTATCAAGAAAAAGTATTTTGTTTTGGTGCGACCTGTAGCCATATATGAGATAGCGGACAGTATAAATTTAGCAACACTCTTTCCACATGATATATTTTGGGAAGGATAATATGCAATTTCGAGTTATCAATTATATACATTATGGAAATGGCAAACCGACTTGAAGAATTTCTGACACAAGTATTCAATTGGTTCGAACTTTTTTAGTCTTGAATTGGGACCAAAACAACAGAAGCTCTTCCGTCGAAGAGGTCCATACTTTCTTTGTTGAAGTGAGTACAAATTGTCTGATTCAAGATTTCCTAAGAATCAACTTAGTGAAATCCCATATTTCGTATATCAGAAAAAGGAATGATCTGTTAGGTTCAGGATTGATCTCTGATAATGGGTCAGATCGCATCAATCCATTTTATTCCATTTATTCCAAGGCAAGATTCAATAATTACTTTGCCAAAACCACGAAACTATTCGTACGTTGTTGGATAAATATAAGGAATGCTAATTTTGATAATTTTTTCATCATCTAATTGTTTTCGAATGAGTCTATCCAATCATGTAAAATATCACAACGTGATAAAAAAAATCAATTAAAATTAAAAAGAATCCTCTAATTACAATTAGAAATTCATCATGCCCTTTAGGAACAACCATTCAAATTATGAATTTTTATTCATTTTACCGTTTAATTACTCATAATTAGATCTTGGTAACAAAATATTTTCAACTTGACAATTTAAAACATATTTTTCAAGTAATTAAATATTACTTAATGGATGAAAACAGGAGGATTTATAATCCCTATTGATGGAGTAACATCGTTTTGAATCCATTCAATTTGAATTGGTACTTTCTCCATTAAAATTATCATCATAATTATTGTTAAGAAATGTCCACAATAATTAGTCTTAGGCAATTTATTTGTGAAAATATATGCACAGCCAAAAACGGATTGCACCTAAAATGGGGTCAAGTTTTAGTTCTTCAAATTAACTCTATAATAATAAGATCAATTAAGCCTTATTTGGCTACTCCAGGAGTAACTATTCATGGGCATTATGGAGAAATCCTTTACGAAGGTGATACGTTAGTTACATTTATATATGAAAAATCGAGATATGGTGATATAAGACAAGGTCTTCAAAAAGTGGAACAAGTGTTAGAAGTATGTTCAATTGATTCAATACCAATGAACCTAGAAAAGATAGTTGAGGGTTAGAACAAGCGTATAACACGAATTCTTGGAATTCCTTGGGGATTCTTGATTTCTGCTAAGCTAACTATAGTGGAAAGTAGTATCTATTTGGTTAATATAATCTAGAAGGTTTATCGATCCTAAGGGTGCGGATCCATAATATGCGCATAGAAATTATTGTATGTCAAATAACATCAAAAGTCTTGGTTTCAGAAGAGGGAATGTCTAATATTTTTTTACCTGGAGAACTGATTGGATTATTACGAGTAGAACGAACGGGATATGCTTTAGAAGAAGCTATCTATTATTCAGCCATCTTATTAGGAATAACGAGAGCATCTCTGAATACTCAAAGTTTTATATCCAAAGCAAGTTTTCAAGAAACCAATTGAGTTTTAGCAAAAGCTACTCTCCGAGGTCATATTGATTGGTTGAAAGGCCTCAAAGAGGACGTTATTCTAGGGGGATGATTCCCGCAAGTACCGGATGCAATGGATTAGTGCATTGTTCAAGACCTAGCATTCTTTTGAAAATAGAAAAAAGAATTTATATCTATTGCAAAGAATTTACATAATACATCCAAATGATCTTGTATAAGATTTAATGATTCTTAAGAGTGGATTCATGTTTTTAACTTAACTATTCATTATTCGCTATAGTCACTTGATTTTTTAATTTGTTAACAGTAATAAAGATAATAACGAATAGAAAGTAATGGCTTGGATCATGTATAAACAGTCAATCTCTCGTAGAAAAGAAGGTTCCATCAAAATAAATATTTATTTCAAGGTACCTCCTTTCTCTTTTTTTCTTTTGAAAAAAAAAAGAAGAAGTGTGAGGAGAAATGGCAAAATGATATTGGAACATCAATTTGGAAAAGATGATGGAAGTAGGAGTTCATTTTAGTCATGGTACTAGAAAATGGAATCCTAGAATGGCATCTTACATCTCTGCGATGCGTAAAGGTATTCATATTACAAATCTGACTAAAACTGCTCGCTTTTTATCAAAAGCTTATGATTTAGTGTTTGATGCAGCGAGTAGGGGAAAACAATTCCTAATTGTTGAGACAAAAAATAATGCAGCTGATTTAGTGGCGTGGGCTGCAATAAGGGCTCAATGTCATTACGTTAATAAAAAATGGCTTAGTGGTATGTTAACAAATTGGTCCACTATAGAAATGAGACTTCATAAGTTTAGAGACTTGAGAAAGGAACAAAGACAGGGAGGCTCAACCGTCTTTCGAAAAGAGATGCAGCTATGTTGAAGAGATAATTATCTCACTTGTAAACATATCTAGGTGAGATTAAATACATGACAAGCTTGCCTGATATTGTAATCATCATCGATCAATAAGAAAAATATAGGGCTCTTCGAGAATGTATAACTTTGGGAATTCTAACAATTTCTTTAATCGATACAAACTGTGATCTCGATCTCGCAGATGTTTCAATTCCAACAAATGATGATGCTATTACTTCAATTTGATTAATTCTTAACAAATTAGTATTCACGATTTGTGAGGATCATTTTAGTTATATAAAAAATCCTTGATTAATAATAAGATAATTTTTTTTTTTGAGGGGGTATGGCTTCCTAGATTTATGGAATCAGTTACTACTCCTAAACCGCATAAAAAAAAAGAGGTAAAAATAAATGTAGATATTATGTGATTAGTTTAGTTGGCATCCAAAACCAAAATATACAATTCAAGTAGATAAGTCATAAACGAGAAATGATTGAATCAAAATAATTTAAAGTTCTTATTTTTGTCAGGAGGCAATATGAATGTTATATCATATTCCATCAATGCACTAAAAAGGTTATACGATCTATCTGATGTAGAGGTAGGCCAACATTTCTATTAGAAAATAGGAGTTTTACAAGTTCATGCTCAAGTACTTATTACTTATTGGGTTGTACCTGCTATCTTATTAGGTTCCGCCGTTATAGCGGTTCAGGATCCACAAACCATTCCAACTGACAGCCAAAATTTCTTCGAATATGCTTTTGAATTCATTCGAGACATGAGTAAAATTTAGATTTGAGAAGAATATGGTCCATGGGTTCCCTTTATTGGAACTATGTTTCTATTTATTTTTGTTTCTAACCAGTTAGATGCGCTTTTACCTTGGAAAATCATACAGTTACCTTATGGGGAGTTAGCTACACTTACGAATGATATAAATACTACCATTGCTTTAGCTTTACTCACGTCAGTAGCGTATTTCTATGCAGGTCTTACCAAAAAAGGATTAGGATATTTCAATAAATACATTCAACCAACTCCAATTCTTTTACCCATTAACATCTCAGAAGATTTCACAAAACCTTTATCACTTAGTTTTTGACTTTTCGGATATATATTAGCTGATGAATTAGTAGTTGTTGTTCTTATTTCTTTAGTACCTTTACTGGTTCCTATACCTGTGATGTTCCTTGGATTATTTACAAGCGACATTCAAGCTTTTATTTTTGCAACTTTAGCTGCAGCTTATATAAGCGAATCTATGGATGGTCGTCATTGACTAGTTTTTGAAATAGCCTTTTATCCCAATCCAATGTATGGGTAATCTACTTAAGGAACATAAATATACAAATACGGTACATACAATCCAGAGTAATAGCAAAAAAGATTACGATAGTATGGAATTGTAATTAAAAAAAATGAAAGAAATCTAAAATATCTTTTTCCTAAAATTCCCGTTCGGTCCATTTATTTATTATGCCTATCTCCAATCAATATTCTCTTCATATTTATATTGTTTTGTTTATTCAATTTCAGTCAAATTAAATATTAGGAGAAAATAATTTGAATAAGAATTCTTATGGTATCAATTTATTGCATGTGATTAAAAATGATTAAAAAAAGATCTTTTTTAGAACGATGCACAATTTCAATTTTAGTCGATTACATTCAATTCAACAATTGACCAAAATAAAATATTAATAAATAATAAATTAAATTGCATAAATTTAGCTCAATCAAATACTGATATTTTAATACCATTATTTTAGCAACAAATCCAATAAATCTAAGTATAGTGCTTGGTGTATTGATCTTTTTTGAAAAGGTAAAGTGTGCGAGTTATTTATTTCAAGAATAGGCTGGATCCACCCAGTTGCACTTTAGAACTAGGAGGTGCATGATCTCGCGAATTACTTCTGAATAAATTTTAAAAATCATATTTAAGAACCATAGCATTTCATGATGCATTGGTAAATCTATTGTACTTTGATTTTCTATCAACCAAAAATCTAAGATCATTAACATGGTTAAAGCTAAACCCTTTGAATTCCAGATGCAGCATGGTACTCTTTCTACTACTGTGGTTAAAATAGAAATATTTTCAAAACGAATAGTTAGAATTTTTTTTATATAAAACACTAATGTCAACAAAATGATTTGAGCCCTTTTATTTTTATTGGAAATGGAAAAATGGGTATTTCAAAACCTTTTTTTTCTAATGCTAAATTGATGACCTAAGTATAAAGTAAGAAGAATTCTTTGGATTTGAAAAAAAAAAAAAAAGAAACAACTTTGCTGACAATTATATATCTTTGGTTGGTCAGAAGAATCCTTCAAATATTTTGATCTTGGATTAGTGATCATCCTTGATTTTTTTTATAATATGAATAGAGAAGTGAGGGAGAGGATAGGCTCATTACATTAAAAAGAAAAAGATATGTTAATTAACCCCCCATAAGTATAAGTGATTGAAGTAATTAAGCATGAGAGCCAAACGAATCGAAAGATTCATGTTTGGTTCCGAAAGGGATCATGGAATTTTTTGAAATGAATGTAAAGATAATCCACATTCATTAAGTGACTTGTTAGATAATCAAAAACAGAGGATCGTGAATAATATTCAAAATTCAAAAGAGCTACGCAGAGGGGCCATTGAATAGTTAGAAAAAGCTCAGACTCGCTTACGCAAAGTAAAAATAGAGGCGGATCAGTTTTGAGTGAATAGATACTCTGAGATAGAATGAGAAAAATCGAATTTAATTAATTCAACTTATAAGACTTTGGAATAATTAGAAAATTACAAAAATGAAACCATTTTTTTTTAACAACAAAGATTAATTAATCAAGTTCGACAACGGGTTTTCCAACAAACTTTATAAAGAGCTATAGGAACTCTGAATAGTTGTTTGAGTAAGGAGTTACATTCACATACCATTAATGCTAATATTGGTATGTTTGGGATGATGAAAGAAATAATGGACTAGTCCTTTACTTTTATTATAGGCATTATTTTTTTGCTTCAAAAAAAGAATTAGGAAATACTCATGGTAACCATTAGAGCCAACAAAATTAGTAATATTATTCGTGAACGTATTGAGCAATATCATAGAGAAGTAAAGATTGTAAATATCAGTTTCGTACTTTAAGTAGGCGATGACATTGCTCATATTTATGGTCTTGATGAAGTAATGGCAAGTGAATTAGTAGAATTTAAATAGGGTATGATAGGCATTGCCCTAAATTTAGAATCAAATAATGTTGGTGTTGTATTAATGGGTGACAATTTGATGATACAAGAGGGAAGTTCTATCAAAGCAATATGAAAAATTGCGCAGATACTCGTGAGTGAGGCTTTTTTGGGTCGTGTTATAAGTGCCCTGGCTAAATTTCTATTGATGGCAGAGTTGAGATTTCAGCTTTTGAATCTCAGTTAATTGAATCTCCTGCTCCAGGTATTATTTCAAGATGTTTCGTATATGAGCCTCTTAAAACAAGACTTGTTGCTATTAATTCGATGATCCCTATAGGACATAGGCAACGAGAATAATAGACAGACTAGTAAAATAGTAGTAGCCATTGATACAATTCTCCATCAACAAGGGCAAAATGTAATATGTGTTTATATAGCTATTGGTCAAAAAGCATCTTCTGTGGCTCAGGTAGTGACCACTTTTTAGGAAAGGAGGGCGATAAAATACACTATTGTGGTAACTGAAACGACGGATTCTCTAGCTATATTACAATATCTCGTGCCTTATACAAAAGCTGCTTTGGCTGAATATTTTATGTACCATGAACGACACACTTCAATCATTTATGATGATCCTTCCAAACAAGCACAGGCTTATTGCCAAATGCCTCTTCTATTACGAACACCACTTGGTCGTGAAGCTTATCCAGGAGATTTTTTTTATTTGCATTCACATCTTTTAGAAAGAGCCGCTAAATCAAGCTCTTAGTTAGGTGAAGGAAGTATGACTGCTTTACCAATAGTTAAGACCCAGTCGGGAAACATTTCGGCTTATATTCCTACTAATGTAATCTCCATTGCAAATGGACAAATATTCTTATCCGTCGATCTATCAATGCTAGAATTAGATTTGCTATTAATGTAGGTATTTCTGTCTCCAGAGTCGGATCTGCAGCTCAAATTAAAGCTATGAAACAAGTAGCTAGCAAATTAAAATTAGAATTGGCTTAATTCGCCGAATTAGAAGCCTTTGCGAAATTTACTTCTGATCTCGATAAAGCTACTCAGAATCAATTGGTAAGAGGTCAATGATTACGTGAGTTACTCAAAACAATCCTAATCAGCCCCTCTCACGGTGGAAGAACAGATAATGACCATTTATACCGGAATGAATGGTTATCTTTATCTATTAGAACTTGGATAGGTAAGAAAATTTCTCGTTGAGCTACGTACTTACTTAAAAATGAATAAACCTCAATTCCAAGAAATCATATCCTCTACCAAGACATTCACTAAGGAAGCAGAAGCCATTTTGAAAGAAGCTATTCAATTTTTGTTTTGTATAGAAAAAATTTAAGCAAAATAGCTAATAAACGATAACTTTAGTTTACTAGAGACATCGACATATTATTTTAGCTTGGTGGATGTCTTGGTAGAGGATATGATTTCTTTCAAAACTGCTATCCAGGAACAAACAGGTCACATTCAAAAATTACGATTAGAAATAAATTTTTCTATCTTTACCTATGGATCTATTTCTCATACTTATTCAATTAGAAATAGCGATCTAATTCAAAAATTATGTTTCATAATTTCATAATCAAATTAATTTTTCAATTTATAATTGACTCTTGGATACAAATCACGAGAATGTATACTCTTCCTCGAATTTTTTATTGAAAGGTAAAAGATTAAATCCTTTTAAGAGATAAAGATTTTGATCATAAGACGAACCAAATCAAAGGACCCCTTAACTATTAAGGGGGTTAATAAAACGAATCGCACTTGCACCATTAAACTATACCCGCTGCAATGCGATTATTGTATATAGAAGGATCTTTTGTCGAACAAGGTAATTAGACGTAATCAAAATAAAATAGAATCAAAAAAAATCTTGAAAATTAGAGCATTGACGTGTTTTATCAAAAGACCTAATGAAATTAGTAAAAGAGGGCTCATTTGAGTTATTTAGTTTAATAACTAAATAAAATAATAAGGTCTTTTTTTCTTTTATTGGAGGAATTTTGATAGATAAGGCTCAGCAAAAAGGCTTAGGTCATAACATAAAAATGTATTGGCAAAAATCAATATTTGCCTTATTTTAAGAAAAATATATAATAAAATTTATTATAATATAATTTATTATAAAATAAATAATATAATATAAAATTTTAAAATAAAAAATATATTATATTATTAATATATTATAATTAAGATTTTCTTTTGTTTTAATAAATGTAAATAAAAAAATTAAAATAAAAAGAAAAATAAATGACACTTTGATTCTTTATCACAAGCACATTTTTTTATTTCAAATAAAAAAAAAGAATCATTTTAGCTATGATTCAATGGAATGATTTGATTCATTGTACAAAAAAAAGCCCGGCTGGGTACTAACGAGGCCAGGCTGTGGATATAAAAAAAGACCTTTTTAGACGAGACAAAATCAAAAAGATGCTATTCTTTTTTATATTTTCATTTGAAATATCTCTTTCAAACTATTTCTTTATCTAAATGGAATTTCTGATAAAAGTTATATATATATATATATATATATATAAGTTGTATTGTATATAATTAATAATCTATACAAAAAAAAAGTAAAGTATTAAAAAAGTAAAAAAGGGCTTTTTTTTTAAGTATTAGTTTTTGTGTAATGTAAGATAGTAATTATCCTTTTTCAATTAGGAGAAATGGCTTAATGGACTAATTGCTAATCCGTTGTATGAGTTATTCGTATCGAGGGTTCGAATTCCTCTCCTTTCGTTTCTTTTTTGATGATGTGAAATTGGAATAGATAAAATCCTAGTAATATTATAATATTTATAAAAATCAAGCAAGAAAAGCCTTGATTTTTTATTCTTCAAGTCTGGGATTATGTCATGGATTGTTAGATAGGAATCTGAGGATGAAGAGAGAACTAAAGAATATCACTACGGTGTAAACAAAGAGTTTTTTACACATCTCCAATATCTTATCTTTATTTACGAAAAAAAAAGAGAATATATTCTTTATTTTTATACCACATGTCCTATTTATTTTGACACCAAGAAATGTAACGATTTTGATAATTTCTATAAATTAAATTAAATAGAAAAGATTTGATTTTTTGTGAATTCATTTATAAGAAGATAAGAGTTGAATCTTTCCTATTACAAAATTTTTTTCATACCCACAATTAGGTATTTTGTTATGGTGGACTCTAATGGTTCTTTTAGTGAAAAAAGGGATTCAAAATGAGGAAATAGGATGATCCAGATTTATCACTTCTACCCAAAAATTTCAATGTTTCAATTAGGGGTTCGTTCATACTGTAAGACTTATTTGATCTTCTCAATTGTTAAATTTTTTTCTCTCGAATAAATTATGAATTTTTCTAAGACAGTATTAAGGATCGCATCGAAAACTTACAGTAGCTTCTCAAGCAAAGGCTAAGAGAAAAAAAAGAACAGGTATTACTGGCATAACGTCTATGATTGGATTCAGAAAAGCGTAGGCCTCAGGCAATTTAATGAATAAAAAACTATTAGAAAAAAGGGTAGAATTAAAACAGGTACATATCAATTTAAATATATTAAGCATAATAATATTTTGTTCTTGTAGATAATTTGATTTTGATTGAGTTATTAATATGTTATTGATATAAGGTCCAAATGAAGAAAGGAAAGTACGGTAGAGTGAAAATACTTCTTTGAACTTACCCAATCAAAAATCCTTCCATTCTCATAAGAGAATAGAATAAATTATACTTTCATACAATATCTTAATTGAATTATATGTAATGATTAATAAATTCGATTTCATTTTATATCTACACGTGTCAAAATCCTAACACCAATCTAATCTATTTCATAGATATTTGGGCTGGAATTGACAAACAACCACTAATAATATTAGTCTTTGTTAGTGTTGAATAGAAATCTAAATGGGACGTAGCCAAGCGGTAAGGCAACGGGTTTTGGTCCCGCTATTCAGAGGTTCGAGTCCTTCTGTCCCAGAAGATATTATTCTTTTTGAACGACCTTCTATTTAAGAGTAAAATATTGGAAAGAATGTGATTCTTGTTTCTAATTTTTAGGATTCAGGGGGAAAAAAAGATTTCTTTTTCACCACTTGAATCGAGTTCATATAACATCTACTTGTGATCCGGTTAAGATGGAAGCATAGGTTATAAGAGTTGGAATTCAAAAATATATATATTATTAAATAAATAGTTAAATCTATTTATTGATATAAATTTGTATTTTTCATTCATACAATGAAATAGGCATTGCATTTATACAATAAAATATGGAATTTACTTGAATTCTTACTAAGACTATTTCTTCATAAATTCTTCGTCCCGTTCATATTTCATGTACAAATAGAGGGAAAAAGTATAGATTACTATGTACTGATCAAACAATGACTACTCTTGATTGCATAACTTAATCAATTACATACTAGTTCCAAACTAGAGGAATGTTATGGTAAAAATTCGTTTGAAATGATGTGGTAGAAAGCAACGTGTGACTTGAATTGAAAGGCATGCTCTGCTGTGGATTTTTACATCCACCACTTAACTTTATACCAGAATAAAGGTGCTCTTGGCTCGACATTCTTTGTTCTATTTTACTAGAACCCTAGTTATTCTTGGGTTCTAATGTAAAACATGGTACAAGATGGAGCTCTAAGAGAAAGTATTTATTCCTTTCTCAAGGGGTAAGTATCTAGGGTTAGTACCAATCAATAAGTTAGAACAACTTCATAAGTATATTTTTTTCGATGTAGAAATTGAAGGGATCAATTTCAAGCAAATTTTCAAATCCACAAGGAAAATATGTTGAAATTGCGAAAACTCTTTTGATCTAAAGTGTATGATGTGTGAATCAAGCGTTCATATGATTTTTTGATAGAAAGAAATCATAAATAAAAAAGGGCTTATTGCTACCATTTTTAAAATAATTAAAAATTATCAAATTAAACCCAATGATTCAACGCAAGGATAAAGGATCGCGGAACAAGGGAATACCATTTTGTTTTCAATTGTCTCAACAACTAGATCACAATGAAGAATCAAAATCGATTCTAAAGAAGACAAATAAAAAGGGGGTTAGAGACTACTCAATAAATGAAATGCTTAAGGGTTGTTGACCTATGAAGAAGGGGGTTAGAGACTACTCAACTAGATCACAATGAAGAATGCTTTTTTTCCTCTTTTTCCAAAAAGGAAAGAAGAAAAAAGGATTTAGGTCTGAAATGCCTAATTGATTTGGTCTTTTATGAATCTATTTGACATTCTAATTTTATACATAGACTGAAACTCATTTCTAATCATAATCATTTTTTTCTCAAGCCGTATAAGGAGAAACCTTCTTATACATTTCTAAAGGTAGTATTCATTTACATCTATCCCAATGAGTTGTTTATCGAATTGTTGCAATTAATATTCGATCCCAAAAAGAAGGAAGGGATCTTCAAAAAGTGGGTTTTTATGATCCAATAAATAATCAAACCTATTTAAATGTGCCTGCTATTTTA
This sequence comes from Moringa oleifera, assembly GCA_021397835.1. Classification (NCBI taxonomy): domain Eukaryota; kingdom Viridiplantae; phylum Streptophyta; class Magnoliopsida; order Brassicales; family Moringaceae; genus Moringa; species Moringa oleifera. The sequence goes on along the minus strand of JAJFZO010000049.1, from coordinate 10,787,956 downwards.
TGTTTCCTTAAAAAAGGCGCTCAACCTATAGGAACTGTTCATGATATTTCAAAGAAATAGGGGTTTTTACAAAATTTAGTGTTAATCAAACAAAATTAAATTAATGAAATAGGAAAAAAAAAAGGGTGTGGATGGCTCATATATAGCTTTGCATAAAAAATTATCTACTCTTTCCCCCTATTTTCCTCTATTCATACCTATTTATTTTTCCTAATTTAGTATTCCTACTGAAGAATATCGTGTTCTATAATGAGAAAATTTTATTTTATGAAAATTGATTTTATCGATATAATTTTTTTGGTATAAAATACATAAAAAAATAAATGAAGAAATTAGTTAAAAAATATCAATTTTTTTTACATTACCCTTACTAGGGTGATTTCTTTCATTGTAAATCCATTAACAACTAAGAAACAAGGGATTAAGCTTGTGTTTTTTATTATATATTATATATTTTATATTTTTTTATATTCTTTTTTTCATATTCAATATTCATAATCATATTGACAAGAGTGTATCGAACAAATATAATGCGATCATAGAGAAATAGATCTATTTATCCCCGATCCATAGGTTTGGTCTTTTACTTCACTTCATTCAAATCATAGGTTCTTTTACTTTTTTGTGATATAAGAAATTGTTTTAGTGTGATATAAGAAGTCTTTTTGTTTATTGATAGTGAAAAAATGGATAAATAATATAAGAAAAAGAGGTAGTCTATAAATTTTTATTACTTTATCTATGTGTTTATCTGAGAATTTCTCGTATTTTTATTTACTATTTACTCCGTTCATTTACTTTTATGTTCATAATCAATTAAAAAATTTCAGTTTAAATTTTTTAGATTTCTTGCTAGTTTAATGTTTTGGTTTTGATTACGTCGTGAAATTGAATCTCTTTTTTTTTTTTTTTGTATTCCGATTGTATCTGCACATTTTAATTATTTTTCTCATGTTACTAACTCAACAGTAGAGTACTCAGCTTTTCTGTGCAACTAGCATCTTTTACATATTTGTATGAAGAAAAGGATTTGTCCATACCAGCAATAGAGTTTGTAAGACCACGACTGATCCTGAAAGGAATGAATGGAAAAAATAGCTTGCCATATCAATGGAGAATTCGAATAACATATTTCTTTCTTTCCAGATCGATATAAACCTGTGTTTGAATTCTCAACACGGAACAAAATGAATTGAATTCAAAGTTGGGTCAGGTGAATAAATGGATAAAGCTATATGACCCCAATTAGAGGGAAACAAAAAGCAACAAGCTTCTGTTCATAAGTTGAATGATTATCCAATCTAATTAAATGTTAAAAATATATTAGTGCCTAATGCAGGAAGGACTTTTCTCATGAGTGGATTATCAATTTTTCTAATGAGTCTAACTATTAGTTTTTCCCTATTATGGGTTAGAGATGAATATGTAGAAGAAGCAGTATATTGATAAAGAAAAATATATATTTTCAAAATCAAAAGAGCAATTGGGTTGAAAAAATAAAGGATTTCTAATCATCTTCCAAATAAGCAACATAAATCAATTAGATGGAAAAAAGAGGGTAGAGAATCCATTGATGAGCTTACCTATTTTTGAGGTATTTATTCCTTTCTTACTATAATATCTTGTTTCAACTCTATCATATTATGTATCATTTGATAACCTAATAAACACCTGTTCAAATCGAATTTCAGTTGAAATGGAGGAATTTCAAGTATATTTAGAGTTAGATAGATCTCGACAACATGGCGTCCATACCCACTTATTTTTCGAGAGTATATTTATGCACTTGCTCATGATCATAGTTTAAATATAAATAGATCTGTTTTGTTGAAAAATTTGAGTTATGACAATAAATCTAGTTTAGTAATTGTGAAACGTTTAATTTTTCGAATGTATCAACAGAATCATTTGATTATTTTCACTAATAATTTTAAGCAAAATCTATTTTTTGGTCATAGCAATAATTTTTATTATCAAATGATATCAGCGATATTTACAGTGATTGCGAAAATTTTATTTTCCTTAAGATTAGTATCTACCTTAGAAGGAAAAGAATCAGCAAAATCTCATAATTTATAATCAATTCATCCAATATTTCCCTTTTTAGAGGACAAATTTTCACATTTAAATTATATATTAGATGTACTAACACCTTATCCCATCCATCTGGAAATGTTGGTTTAACCCCTTCATTTTTAGGTAAAAGATGCCTCTTCTTTCCATTTATTACAGTTCTGTCTTTACAAGTATTGTAATTGGAAGAGTCTTATTACCCCAAAGAAATCTTTTTTTAATCCAAGATTTTTCTTGTTCTTATATAATTCTCATGTATGTCAATACAAATCCATCTTATTTTATCTCCACAACTAATCTTCTCATTTACGATCAACATATCCTGGAGTCCTTCTTGAGCGAATTTTTTTCTATGGAAAAATAAAACATCTTATAAAAACACATCTTATAAAAACCTTTGTTAATGGTTTTCAAGACATCTTATGCTTGTTCAAGGATCCTTTCATGCATTATGTTAGATATCAAGGAAAATCCATTTTTCCTTCAAAGGATACGCCTCTTCTGATGAATAAATGGAAATATTACTTTGTCAATTTATGGCAATGTCATTTTTAAGTGCAGTCTCAATCATGAAGGGTCTATACAAACTAATTATCCAACGATTATCTAGACTTTCTAGGCTATTTTTCAAGTTTACAATTTAATCCGTTAGTGGTATGGAGCCAAATGCTAGAAAACTCATTTATAATAAATAATGCTATAAAGAAATTCGATACAAAATTCCAATTATTCCTATGATTGGATCATTGGCTAAAGTGAGATTTTGTAATACATTAAGGCATCCCATTAGTGAGCTGACCTGGGCCGATTCATCATATTCTGATATTATAGATCGATTTATGCGTATATGCAGAAATCTTTCTCATTATCATAGCGGATCCTCCAAAAAAAGAATTTGTATCGAATAAAATATATACTTTGACTTTCTTGTGTTAAAACTTTGGCTCGTAAACACAAAAGCACTATACACCCTTTTTTGAAAAGGTTAGGTTCAGACTTTTTGGAAGAATTCTTTACGAAGGAAGAATAAGTTCTTTCTTTTATCTTTCCAAGAGCTTATTCTGCTTCGCAAAGGTTATATAAAGGGCATATTTGGTATTTAGATATTATTTGTATCAATAATTTGATCAATCATGAATGATTTAGTTATGGGATCGTGTAGTGCAAATGAAAATTTTTCATAAATGATGAAGAGATAACAAAAAAATGCATTCATTTCTATTACTGTTATTAAATGTCCATATAGTAAGAATAAGAAAAAAAGAATAAGGTTGATTAACTAAGTATTCAATTCGAATTTCATTTAGGGAAGAAACTGAGTTTTCTATGTATACATAGAGAAAGCTGTGTGCAATGAAAAATGCAAGCATGGTTTGAGTATGGATTTTGTTACCTTTACCTATACCTGTTTTGTCTCATTTTAACAAATAAATTATCTACTTGACCCGACTAGTTCCGAGTTTGAATCCCGGGCAACCCATTACATTATTATTATCTTATCAAAATGATATTCATATATATAATGTATAGATATAGATTTGCATTCCAATTTTGTTTTGTAACTCACTTCATTCATTCATAAAAAAGATTCTGATGAATCTAGATAGATAAGATCATAGATATATATTTGACCTTGGTCGACATGGTATATAAGTCATGTTATACTGTTGAATAACAAGCTCTCATATTTCTATTTCTAGAGAATTTATGTGCTTGAAAGTCCCTGATGATTAAATAAACCAAGATTTTACGATGGCTACAATTTTAGAGAGACGCGAAAGTGAAAGCCTATGGGGTCGCTTTTGTAACTAGATAACCAGCACTGAAAACTATCTTTACATTAGATGGTTTGGTGTTTTGATGATCCTTACCTTATTGACCACAACTTTAGCATTTATTAATTGCATTCATTACAGCTCCTCCTATAGATATTGATGGTATTCGTGAACCTATTTTTGGATCTCTACATTATGGAAACAATATTATTTTTGGTGCCATTATTCTGACTTCTACAATTATAGGTTTGCACTTTTGCCTGATCTAGGAAGCCGCATCTGTTGATGGATGGTTATATAACGGCGGTCCTTATGAGCTAATTGTTCTACACTTCTTACTTGGTGTACCTTGTTACATGGGTTGTGAGTGGGAACTTAGTTTCCGTCTGGGTATGCGCCCTTGGATTGCTGTTGCATATTCAGCTCCTATTGTAGCTGCTACCGTTGTTTTCTTGATCTATCCAATTGGTCAAGGAAGCTTTTCTAATGGTATGCCTTTAGGAATCTCTGGTACTTTCAACTTTATGATTGTATTCCAGGTTGAGCATAACATTCTTATGCACCCATTTCACATGTTAGGCATAGTTGGTGTATTCGATGGCTCCCTATTCAGTGCTATGCATGGTTCCTTGGTAACTTCTAGTTTGATCAAGAAAACCACAGAAAATGAATCTGCTAATGAAGGTTACAGATTCAGTCAAGATGAGGAAACTTATAATATCGTAGTTGCTCATGGTTATTTTGACCGATTGATCTTCCAATATGCTAGTTTCAACAACTCTCATTCTCTACATTTCTTCTTAACAGCTTGGCCTGTAATACGTATCTAGTTCACTACTTTAGGTATTAGCACTATAGCTTTCAATCCAAATGGTTTCAATTTTAGCCAATCTGTAGTTGATAGTCAAGGTTGTGTAATTAATACGTAGGCTGATATTATTAACCATGCTAACCTTGGTATCGAAGTTATGCATGAACGTAATGCTCATAACTTCCCTCTAGACCTAGCTGCTATTGAAGCTCCATCTACAAATGGATAAGACTTTGGTTTGGTCTTAGTAAAGACCTATTTTTGAAAATAAATGAGCAATAATCAACTTTTTCTTTTATCAAGAAGGTTGGTATTGCTCATTTATTTAGTTATTTAGTAGTTTTTTTATATAATATAAAGTTTTTCTAACTTCAATATTAAATATTAAATAAGAAAAAAATTTATGAGTTTTTTTTCTTAGTATTATACTTTCGTTATCTACTATTTTTTTAGAAAAATGTTTTTACTAATCTTTTGTGAAGTTATTATTTAACATACATAAAAAAAAGGTTGGAATTGTCTACTTGTTCTTGTATAGAAATTACAGTTTTTTTTCATTTTTTATTTCATTTGTTTTGTAAAGTAATTTTCTAAATAAAAAAAGAGTAGTGGTAAAGTAGTAGGGGCGAATGTAGCTAAGTTGATCAAGGAAGTGGATTGTGAATCCACCATGTGTGGGTTCAATTCCCGTCGTTTGCCCATAATAACTATTAACTAATTATAATAACTAATATTTCCGCTTTTGTATTAAGCTTATCAATTTTTCTTAATAAATGATTTGTTACAAAGGATTTTTTTTTAGTAAATGTGTCATAGTTAATTAACTTCTATTTATTTTAAAGACGAAGAAAGAAATTATATTTTCTCTCCTATTTACTACGGCGATGAAGAATCAAATTATCGCTATATTTATTCTTATTTCTACTTCTTTTTCCAAGTGCAGGATAATCCCAACGAGTTGCGGGTTTTTTCTACCAATTAGAGCCCTCCCTTCACCACCTCCATCGGGATGGTCTATAGGGTTCATAACTACTTCTTTTACTACACAACGCTTACCTAGCCAACATTTAGATCCGGCTCTACCCAAACTTCTCTGGTTCACCCTAACATTTGCCACTTGTCCGGCTGTTGCTGAGCAGTTTTTGGATATCAAACGGAACTCTCCATAAGGTAATTTTAATGTGGCCAATTTTTTCTCTTTTGCAACAAGTTTCGCTACGGCACCTACTACTCTAGCTAATTGTCCACCCTTTCCAAGTGTGATTTCTATGTTATGTATGGCCGTGCCTAAGGCCATATTGGTTGAAGTGGATTCTTCTTTTTGATCAATCAAAACCCCTTCCCAAACTGTACAAGCTTTTTCCAAAACATACGACTTTCTGGATGTAGATGATGATATCTATACAAATGGATCTTGTATATATCGTACAATAAAGTACCACACGAGTGAATATATAGGAATCCAAATCTGCCGAATAACTCATGTTATGATCTTCTACATCCTAGGTCTTCTCGTTCCATCATCTAGCTTATGTTCTTCATGTAGCATTCAGACCAAATGGCTCTATGAAGTTACGTTGATACTTTCACATCTTATAAGTAACGTAGGAGGCATCTCTATTTTTACCCCGAGGAATATCACTACAACAAATAAAAGCTTTAATGACAGTTGTAAAACTATCATCTTTGTTCATGTCATTAAAAGGGAGAGGTTTTAATGACAGTTATTGAACTGTTATTAAAAGCATTACCTTTTAATGATAGTTCCAACAGAACTATCGTTAAAGGAGGGCCCTTTTAATGATAGTTCTATTAAAACTGTCGTTAAAAAAAGAAAACCTTTAATGATAGTTCTATTAGAACAATCATTAAAGGCGGGGCCCTTTTAACGACAGTTTCTTTAATGACAGTTCTATTGGAACTGTCGTTAAAGGGGAGGTTTTTAATGACAGTTATTATAAAAGTGTCATTAAAAAGTCATTAAAGTTATTTTTTGTATTTATTTCGAAATAAATACAAAATTTATATATTCAAATTATCCAAAATCTGCAGATATAAAAGTTTTCATCTCTTCCACATCAACCAGATGCATCAATATAATTCTTCACAATGTGCAACCAAAATTTTTCTATTATACACTTCAATACCATTCTCATAGAGATCGTCATTACTTCTTTCATGTTTGAAAACACTCAAAATAATCTAATCCCAAAAAGTAATAAGAGATAAACAAAACAAAAGAAAAAAATTTGATATCATAATTGAACTCTATATGTACAATACATTAGTTAAAATATTACACAATCCTAAAAATTCAACTATATAAATTCAATAATGTTCATGTGTGCAAAAATCTTCAAAGTTCAACTTTCTAACATGGCACTCCAAAGAAATTGTCCAACCTCCTTTCTAACTTCATCAATATCCGATTGGGTGTAAATATCTATGTCCACTAACTATATTTAAAAAAAAAAGTTAGTCCAATTAAAATTTTTAATAAGCACATCAATTAATTACTTAAGTATTTACATAAGCAAATGCTCAAAAAGTTACCATTTTTGTATATGGGATATTTCTATCACGTCTATCAATGATGTCTTTTAAAAATTTTATGATATAATATACGTACTCAGTATTTGAAGGCTGATGTGGACACTGCATTAAAAATTTTTAATTGTTATATTTTGCAAAATAAATAAAAACTAACATCACATATAGGTTTAAATATACATAACTTAGAAGAAATACTCCTAGGAATGCACCTATTGCGTGATTCTTTGAAAACTTTGAACAATTTAAAAGAGATGCCAATAGAAAATAATTAATATTCTTAAGAGTAAGAAAAAATACATGGTAATATAAATGAAAATATTTACACTTACGTGGACAAAAGTTGATCTAGTTCTTGATGAGAATCATGGTTCAAAGGATCAAAAATACTGTACATAAAATTACGAGGCTCGACAACCACCAACAGCCAGTGCTGCTTATATTATGAAAAATAAATGTTAAAAATATTGTGAACAAAACTATTAATAATGTTAACTAGTATTATAACTTATCTTAAGTTATAAGGAAATATCACTACTCCTCCGTCACATGGATCTGTCATTCTATTGGCTAGGTGATGAGCTTGGGTATCTATACTTATAGACATTCCATATGACAATGTTGATGGATCAGTAAATACAGAATACTTCCCAAAGCCAAGTGTAGCTAAATCTGTATAAAATTTACTGAAATAATAAAGAGTAAGAAAAATATAAATATAATGTAGCCAAACAATAATAACCAAATAAAAATTCAAAAGATATATGTACACAATGTAAGCCTGAATAATGATGACACTTAGCTCTTTCATGAGATAAAATTGCATGATATCTTCTCGAGCCACAAATACATGTCCATCAAAAGTAAAGAACTTCAGTAAAAGGCATGTGTATTACTTCATCAAGTGTCATCACCTTATTCACATAATTATACATTTTTTGTAATCCTGGTGGTAGCCTAACGGAAAATAATTGTTGCGATGATTGTGATTTTGTCAATGTTGGTGCTTTCTTAACTGGCAACTTACCTTGTTGCTTTATAGTTGATAGCTGAAAAAAATTTTCAAACTTAACTAACATTAATAGGTTGACTTTATAAAATATATTTACCAAAAACATTACCTCATGTGTACCAGCAATGACCCAATCTCGAGGCCAAGCAACAACTGAACCAAGTGCAAAAAAAACATTTATCAATCCACCATCTGGGTTTGGACGAGGCAACTGTGCATCACCATGAATAGTTACATTCATTGTCACCCGAACATCACCAAAAAATAATGGACGCCCGTGGATCATCTGATCAGGAATATGATCCATGAAGATAACCCCACTTGCCACTATATAGTCTGATGATTGGATGAACATATGGCATGACTCACACTACAATGATCCAAAAAATAGAAGTTACGTTCGTAATATTGTTAATATCACATTTACTATGATTAATATGTAACATACTCTGTTGCCGTATGGTGTCAGTGCAGGTGCAGATGCTTGTGGTGTGACTAGCATAGGTGATTGAGGTATTGGATATTCTTCTTCCTCTAATAATCCAGTTATATTATTGCTAGCTTTATTCGAACGAAATTACATTATAGATTTTTCTTGCTGAAAATCATCAGTTTTGTTCGCAACAATGTTTGTCAAAACTTCTTTATACTCTGTGAACCACTTCATCATCTTTGCCAATTGCTGTTGATCTAATCGCATACCTTGAGGGACATTTAACTTTTTGGGCTTCCCAAAATAAGATGTGATAGTTACCCCAGATCCTTCACCTCTAATGTATCCGAGGTGCTCAGATGTACCAACAACTTTCGTCAGTACATCTTCTAGACCAAAGTTTGTAAATTTACCCTGTGTGCTTTATGTCATCAACTCATCCTACAATGTTATGATAAAATTAATCAATGAACATGAAATTTATTACTATAAATGCTAGGAAAAAGTTGAACTACACTTATAATTCTTTCCCCACACAATCGACTCGCATCATTCATATATTCTCCTTTTTTATTCTATCGTGAAGCCTTCTACAATAAGGCATGATCAATTTAAGCATCGCTACCCAATGCTTGTTTTTTTTTTTAATATAAAGAGTGAACATGTTAGATTTTAAAACATGCTACCAAATGAATATATTATCAATTATAAACATAATAAATGAAAAAAAAGACTTACAAGTTCACTTTCCAGCCCTACAAATCCCTTTCTAGATAGACGATGGTTGTACACATTCTTCTTTCTTTTCTCTTTTGCCATTTGTCTTTTTTATTGTAAGATCAATACATATTAACATTTGAAGAAAATTGTATAAACAAAAACTTTACTAACTATAAATATATACCTGAAACTCTTCTATTATACGAGAGTTCACAAATTCCTACCACACCCAACATCTATGACACTGCTATATTCTTCAGGTGGAAATGATAGAAATTTCAAGTCATCAATATGAGGGAATATGTGCTTTGATGTAAGATTGGTCTCGAAATTTCTCCATTTGTTTGCATCAGACTGAAGTACGTACCTCTTCATGCTCACATTAATATTATACGTCTCCTACAACATATTATAAAAAAGTGGATTAGTACAAATCAAATTAATTAGCAATAAACTAATTGAAAAGCAATACTACATTATGTTTCATTTAACTTACAATATCGTCTCCCAAATCTTATTTTTCATTTCAATGCTTACTGAGTGCCAATTCACAATATTTATGGGCATCGTATTACTTACCACCACCCCAATGTAACTGTTGAACTGGATGCCATTCCTCCCAATTGTTTGACCTTTATCATTTACCTCGATCGTGAGCTTAACTCCAAAAGCACAACTCTTAATTATCTTAGGCATATTAGTGATACCTCGTTTTTTCGACCCTTTAGAGCCTTCATTTGAGTGTTCAGAAGGATCCTTCAAATCTGTAAACAAAAACAAAATATGATTACCATCATATATGCAAAACATGATATAACATGATAAAACTAAAAAAATAAAATAAAATTATAAAAGACACGATAACTTTGACACATGAGGCAATTGATCACTAGCTTAAAAAATACCCAAACCCACAATCCTTCATCATTGTGTCGAGCATATACAAGATGATGGTCATCCATTTGGTCAAATAAATCAGCAGGTGGCAAATTATTACAAAAAGACATGTGCTCTACACTAATATCGCACAAATCATCATCTTGATCATAGTCTTTTGGAGGTGTTCACAATACTATAGACCATTTGGCATCAATTGGATCTTCAATGTAAAATACTTGTCTTGCTTGTGAAGCCAATATAAACTGATCATTCCTATGTCCAATCCGATTGAGATCAATTAGCACAACTCTTAGATCGTCCACTTTAACACCGATGCTATTCTTAATCCAATCACATTGAAAAACTAGAACTCTGAACGTTGTATAATCTAGTTCCCATATTTCTTGTAAAACTCCATAGAATGACAAATCACCATATATTGGATTTTTATCCTTAACACTAGAGATTTGCATGGTGTTGGCAACTAGAGCGGCACCACTATTTTGATGGATCCTTGAGTTATCTCATTGCTTTTTGTAAAAACGACAACCGTTGATGATATATCCAGGATACTTGATTACTGTGAATCGAGGACCATGGACAATCCATTGTAGTGTTGATGAGACATTATGATTGAATAATAAAAGTTCATTCTCAATCTATATCATAACATATATTAGATGAACCATATTTAAAATAAACTTTTAATGTCTAGACAAGAATAAGTATTCTTACCCGTGTGCGTAACCAATTATTTAAGGTTCGATTTTGTTCATCATGTAACCATTTGAGTCATTTTAACTTAATAGAATTGTTGACCCTTAATTGATTTAAATACTGACTGCATATTAAGAATAAATCATCAAACAATAATTCAAATATTATTTGATACAACAATAAATTATAAGTCATAAAATTTAATTACCTTATATATGGTTGAACTTCGCTCGTATTCATCAAAACATACAAGTGTGCTTGATTAAGGAGGACATTATCAGCTTTCTCAACAATTTCACTAGTTAGAGCTTTTCGATTTCGAGTTGAATGACTGAATACATTCTTTCATGGGGGAACCCCGATAATATCCATACCAGATAAATAATCAACACAGAATTCTAATGCTTATTTTGTAATGTACGACTCAGTAATACTACCCTCAGGTCTATTACAATTTCGAACATAACCGTTTAACACTTTCATGTATCTTTCAAATGGGTACATCCATCGTAAATACACGGGACCACATAATTTTACTTCTCTGATAAGATGAACAGTGAGGTAGACCATAATATCGAAAAAGTTGGGAGGAAAGTACTTCTTAAGCACACAAAGTGTTGTGACAAGTTCGTTTTGGATTCCATCTAGCTTTGACACATCCACCACCTTTTGGCTTAACAAATTGAAAAACATGCAAAGTCTAATGAGAGCATATCTAACATGTTTGGGTAACACACCTCGTAAAGCAATGGTAAAGTTATTGCATTAGGATGTGACAATCATGCTACTTTAACCCATATAGTTTTAAGCCGTTCATGGACACTAGATTTCTGATGTTTGAAGAATACTCACCTAGGACCTTAATCTCATTGAAAACTTTACAAAATATATTTTTTTCTTCTTTAGATAAAGTATAGCATGCAGGCAGTAGAAATATATTACTGCGAACTTGTGGTTCCAACTCAGACCTTAACCCCATGTCTTTCAAATCCATTCTAGAAGCTAATCCACCTTTAGATTTTCCTGGAATATCAAGCGATGTCCCAAGAAGACTATCACAAACGACCTTTTCAATATGCATGATATCTAGAATATGTCTGATATGCATGGACTTCCAATATGGTAAGTCAAAAGAAATCGACCTCTTTTTCCAACATTGTGTAACAAGATCTTCTGTACCCAATGTACTTTGTTTCTTTGACTTTCCCCATGAATTTACTAAACATTGAACTTTGTGAAAGACTTCTTCACTGTTCAATAGTTGGGAAGCAATTCTGACTTCTTATTCACTATTGATGGCCTTTCTCTGTCTACGAAGGATAATGTCGTGGTAAGAATCTCTTGGGTCTAACATATGACATCTTTTTACTATGTTTTAAGTGACTAGATTAAGTGTTCTCAGCATAGATAGGATAAGCATGATACCCTTTAATAGTGCAACTAGATAAATTACCATATGCAGGAAAATCATTGATTGTCCTTAACAAAACAGCTTTCAAGTTGAATGACTCATTACGGTACGCATCATATACTTTTACACCTGTGTCCCATAATATTTTCAAGTCTTCTATAAGCGGAGCCAAGTAGACATTGATATCATTACCAGGTTGTTTAGGACCTGATATTAGTAACATCAACATCATGAACTTTCTCTTCATTGTTAACCATGGCGGTAAATTATAATTCACCATAATCACTGGCCAACAACTATATCGACTACTCAATGTATTATATGGATTGATCCCATCTACTGATATAGCAAGCCTTAACTTTCTTGGCTTTGAAGCAAACTCTGGCCACATGAAGTTAACCAATTTCCGTGATGGTGTATCCGATGGATGCCTCAATTGACCATCAATTTCTCTTTTATTTGAATGCCATGTAAGGTGTTTTGATATTTCAGAACTTTTGAACATTCTTCTAAATCTTAGTATTGGTGGAAAATACCACAACTCCTTAGCAAGCACACCAATCTTTATTTTGTTATCGTTTTTCATTACTTTCCATCTTGAAAGTCCATAAATTGGACATTGAATGTCATCTTGAAACTCCTTCAGATATAATATGCAATCATTTAGACAGGCATGAATCTTTTGATATTCTATGCCTAATGCATTCAATGTTTTCTTGGTATGATACATGGATGTAGGCATTTCATTATTATCAAGCAATATTTCGGCAACCAAATTTAATATATCACTAAAGCTTTTATCGAACCAACCATATTTTGCCTTCAAATTGTATAGTTTAACTAGAGTAGATAATTTAGTAAACTTCACTGATCCAGAATATAGAGGTTTCTCAACATCACAAAGTAATCTATCAAAGTGGTTAGGATTACTATCATACTCTGCAAATGCCTCTTGTACCATTTCTATAGTGTTATCAACTTTTTCGATGTATTCTACCTCCCTAACAGCTTTAGCATTCTTACTAGTAGAAAACCCAACAATACTAGTTTTTCCGTGCCATATCTAGTTTTGATAGTTGCTATCAACTCCATATACATATAAATGATTCCGTATCTCATATGGAGTATGATGCTTCATATTACCACATTTAATACATAGATACCGAACTAATTCATGGTTATCACTATTCTAAATAACATAATCTAAAAAGTTATTCACCCTACATCATATGCCTCTGATCTTCTATCAGCAAACATCCAAGTTTTATCCATTCTGAAATTTAAATGACATTTAATTATTTACTTTTCAAGCATATAATATATTAAGTAAAATTTTAAATAAACGATTAATAACTAATTAATTAATTAATACAAAAAGTTAATATCTACTTAATATCTGATTTATTACTATAAAAGCATATAATTAACTAGCTACTAAATTAATTAAAATTTAAATAACAGTTAATTATTTACGTTACAAGCATCAAATTTATTAATTAAAATTTAAATATATAATTAATAACTATTTAGTTAATTAAGATATAGTCAATATTTAATTAACATCTAATTATTTACTATATAAGCACTTAACTACCTAGTAACCTAATTAATATTTAGATAACATGTAATTTTTTGCTTCATAAGCATCTAATTTATTAATATGACCTAAATAAATGATTAATAATTAATTAGTTAATTAAGATATAGTAAATTAATTATCATCTAATTAATTATACACAAGCATCTAAGTAGCTAGTAACTTAATTGATTAAAATTTAAATAACATTTAATGGTTTATATTACAAGCATATAATTAATTAATTATCTATTTAAAATTTAACTAAATATATTAATTTATGTTGACAATTAAATCAATATAATTAAATTTGACAAAATATACCAATTAATCTTACCTAAAAAAATTAATTCAAACATAAATTCATTTACACCTAATATATAATTAATTTATCAAAATATAAATTCATCTAATTAATATTTACTTAATTTTTCAATTAATCTAAAAATCTTAATAATTATGAAATAATAAATGTATCAATGTATACCCATTCATACCAAATATGTTCATCAAAATATACTAAAAAACAATCAAATTTCATTAATTAATAACAATTCACCAAACACACTTAATAAAAAATTTCTCAAAATAATATACATTCTCAATACATTTTTTAAACCAAATTGAATCAAAATTATGAAACTTAAATTTCGTAAAAAAAATTTCAAATCTATACCAAAATACTTACATATGTTTGAATGCCAAAGATGAACGAATGCGGCTGCATTTATGAAGATTGAGACAAATGAGAGAGGAAAAAGCAAGGAGAGAGGCAGTGTCACTGCCAGTAGTTGGCCTAGCTACTTCCGGATGGAGAGCCAAGAGGAAAAGGCTGGAAGAGAGGCAGTGTCGCTACTAAGCCAGTAGCTGGTCTAGCTGCTACTAGATAGAGACCAAAGAGGAGAGGGTCGAAGAGAAGCATTACGACTGCCAGCAGCTACCTTAGCTGTTTTTAGACGGAGAACAAAGAGGAAAATAACCAGAGAAAGGCAGTGCGACTGTGCAGCTGATTTAGCTGCTTCTAGACAATCTGCAAAGAGGAGAATCTTGACCTAGAGAGTAAAAATTACGCAGGACGCTATGGCGAGCTCTAGAGATGAATTTAGGATCCCAACCTTAAAAGCAAAGTAGGATAGCCTTTAACGTCAGTTATTCCAGAACTGGCATTAAAGGCCACTGACTTTAATGCCACTTCTGGCATAATTGGCGTTGAAGGCCAGAGAATTTGAAATCATCACTTGTTGTCTAATATGCATGTGTAAGAGAATTTGAAATCATCATAACTCCACGTTCATGGTCGTTGCTATTGTAAGTCATAACAGAAACAGACAGCTTTTTCATAGACTTTCATTAGCAACGGCTGCTTACAGCAAAAGAAACAGTCGTTGCTCCTGCTATTGTAAGCAGTAACAATAGCAGCAACGACAATTTCTGCTGCTATAAGCAGCCATTGCTGCTGAAGGTCTATGGAAAACTGTGTTCTTTCAAATTTTTATTCATCTTGCATGATAGTTTAAACAGAGCACTCTTTTAAAAGTCCAAATTGATTTTTGATGTCTTGGTGCAAGGAAAGCCCTGGGTTTTGAGACTTCTGGTTACCTCCTGCATTTCTCTTGTTTCCAAGACAAAGAACACATAATTTTCCCTCTCCAATTTCCAAGCAAAGATTTCTCAAACATATTCTTGTACTACTCGTGGGAGAATCATCACTGACTAATTGTCTGCAACAGAGAGGAGAAGGGTTCACCTTCGATGCATAAATGATTCAATGAATGGAGTTTGTGATTCTTGATGCTTTGAACTAGAGAATGAGGTCAATAACACCTTTCTCATTCACCTGGTTCTTCATTTCTTTATTTCAACTCAAAGATCCGCCATTAACACAAGCCTTCAAAACTCGAGCTACCCTCATCATCTTAAAAGCTCAAACTGGTAACCCTCATACCAGAAATCATTTCATTTTATTGCATCATTTCTTAAACATAATAACTCATACCATGAACGAAAATTCTATTTTCTCTTACAAAAATCAGTATATTGAAGTTCAAGCCATCAATAGTTGCAGCAGCAGCTTTGCTCTTAGCTTCTCATGAGCTATTCCCTTTGCATTTTCCTTTTTTCAAAGCTTCAATATTATCTTGTCATTACGTAAAAAAAGTAACCTTCATTAACAGAGTCCTTATTTGTTTAGGGTATTCTTTTGGTTTGATATCAATGGAGCTATTTGGTTTAGGAGAATCTGTTTAGATGCTTTAATGCAATGCAAGAGATGGTGGAGATAGAGGAGTATGAGTCAGTATTAGATACAGTGTCGAGCACAAGGACTCCATTGAGCATGCTGGAGTGGCACTACAGTAAATCAGAGAGCAAGAGCAGCACCACCAATACCACCACCATCTTGACCAGAACAGCCAATGTGATTCCGAAAAGAGAGTGATCAAGCGATAGAGAATCAATAACTATTGCTTCTTGTAGCAGCGACGGCTGCTTAATATTGATTCCAATGTCTTATTTACAAAGAAAAGAGCAAATCAAAAAATTGTTGCCAGAAGAAAGCCTCAAAACTTCCATATTGTCTTTCTTTCCCCTTCTGCTCAAAACTCCCATGCTATCTCTCTTTCCCTTTTATGTATTTAAGTCTCCCATTTAAGATTTAGCAATCTCAACTATAAGAACATATTAAATTCTAAATATAGTGGCTGCAAGATTTTTTTTTTAAACCAAGAGAAGTCTTTATTGTTCTACTCCAAATTGATAAAAAGCTAGCTTGTATTAAGGAACTATTCCATCTTCTAAGGTGTAAATAATTTAGTCATCAAAGAATCTGGATAATAAGCCATAAAAATAGAAAATACGTGACTGGACTTCAAAGTTGAAACTTAATTAAGAAGTCCAGTACTGTAGTTCTATATATCCCATGATGGCCCTAACATGATTTTGACAAAGTTCATAAGGCAAAGAGAAACTCTGTCATCTAGTTCTATCTTTCACATTATCATTGGTACACCATCAACTTCTTAAACAAGAGTTCATTAAGAGAGCTGATACACTAAGCTAATAAATAATAAGAAAAAAAAAACTCTAATACACTGGAAGAAAATCCTTATGGAACAGTTTTATAACATGATAAACCCTATGTATTCTAATCCTATACCATCCCCTACTTCAATGGGGCTACATGTATTGAACCCTAACTAACCACCCAGTGCTGCATCTCCCCCTTCACTGCCACCCCGTTAGGTCATTGAGAATAGAGCAGCTTATATTAACATTATGGTGTACATACAAGCCCAAGCCAACATGAATGGGTGACTTTTTGGATGAGAAACCATTAAGAATAATTAGAAAATTGAATTCTTCAATTTATCAGTGAGATGAGAACAAAAATGCCTGGTAATGAGAGAAAACCTCATCACAGTTTCTCCCACCATCATTTCCTCCCTGGTTTGGAAATATAAGTGGTGGGAAATCCTCATCTTTCAATTGATTTTTCATTTGGGCCACTGATCTGGCAATAAAATCAAATCCCCCTATTAAGATAATCAATTAACAATATCATGAAACAATCCCATCAAGATAAAAAGCAATATTAGAAACACAATAGAAAAATGTAGATTGTTAAAATTGCCACTAATGGTATCATATGAGATGGTAAATTCCATTTTGGTTTCACACAACTAGTACATGATATACTAGGCAAAAAATCAAATCCAGTGAAGTTTCAAAAAGAATGCCTCATCCCAAAAGAAGGATGGAGCAAGTTGTTAGAAGGCGAAGGGAGTAAGACCCACATTGCTCACAAGACTTTGGCCCATGAGACATTACAACTATAATTGCATGGTGGTGAATCCAGTAATTGGTAGCTAGACCATATAGGTATGATATGCATTTTACGCTTACTGCATGTTTTGGTGCAAAACTATATTTTTGAGAAATTAGTTACCTCTTAAGATGCGGTGAAAGAGGTTGATCGGGTGAAGACCGTTGAGCAGAGGTTCCATGAAACCTTTGTTCTTCAAATGCCCCAGTCAATCGGCTTCCTTCACTTATATGTGATACTTCATTTGCAGCAGAGAAACCCACACGTCCAAGGGAGCCAAATTCAAGCTCTTTTATAGCAGAATCATAACCCCTATTATGATCATAAGGATAAAGCATCACAACAGATAGAACGGTAGGTCCATTTAAAGACACCCCATCGGGGTTCATGGCTGGTACTGGATACATGCCATAAGTCATGTTAGTAGAGCCATCTATAACATTTAAGTGAACAGGACCATTTTGTGACTGGTATGATGCGTATGAATCATGTCTATATGAGACCCAAGGCCTGTCAACCCAACTTTCATTTACTGCCAGCCGTTCTTATCTTGAGCTAGGTTTCTTAGCCTGGTTGTGTCCATGACTGCACTCAGTAGCTCTTGGTTTTGAATTTATACTCCAGCTCCCTTCTCTATCACCATGGTCACCACTTCTATCATAGTTGTAATTCCCCTTTTTTGTACTGCTAGAATGTCATTCCCTTACAGAAACCTTCTAAAGTAAATAAGGTAAAATGAAAAAAAATATGGAAACTTGAAATACTCAAGAATAACTCTTCCCAGAAGAACACATACAAAAACCACTAGCATAATCTTACTAGATGTAAGTGGCCACAAGTGTACTGTAAATAAAACTAACATTTCACAGGCAAGAAAATGAATCAAACATTTGATGTTTAACAAATCAATAAAATGATGAGGAACAGAACTAAGTCTATTAACCAAAGAAGCAAAAACAGAACATTTAATTTCTAAAATCTGTTCAACAAAGAAAGGAAAGAGGTGCATTCAAGGCACTACGATGACTGAAAGTTTACACAAAGTAACCAAAAAGCAAAGAATTCAACTATTTGATAGCCTGAAATTAATCAAATAATCATAAAGTGGAAGATCGACTACAAATATATTTCAAAAGAGCTAATTCGTATTTCATTCTAGTCTGTCCAAGAGGTAAGGAATGAAGCAAGAAACTGGTTGAAAGCAAGTTATTGATTTATCTGATGTCAGATGTTTAGAAAAACAAAGCTCAAACAACATGATAATTTATGAAATTGCAACAAATGAGATTATCCAGCTCATCAAAATTTCTCACATGACCAGTGGAAATTATCAACACAAACAAGGGCAATTCAAGTTTTAAGAAGCAGCAACAACGGTCGTTGCTGCTTTTTGCAGCAACAATGGCCACTTACAACAGTAGTAACAGTTGTTGCTGCTTTTTACAGCAGTGATATCAGCTTACAGCAGCAGTGGCAGCCATTGCTGTAGCTTCTGTTGTAAGCAGCCGCTGCTGCTGTGGTTACTATAGTGGTGCTGCAACAGATGCAACCGGATTAGGGCATGCTTACCCTCGGGGAAAGCTGTAAGCCTATGTGGCTCATCATAGACAACAGTTGTCCCAGTCCTATTTCTTCAAGAACTGGCATTAAAGGCTTTAGTGGTGGGTGTTTTAACGTCAGTTCCTCGAGAACTGGCATTAAATACTCAAGTGATGGATCTTTTAATGCTAGTTCTTCAGGAACTGACGTTAAATATTTCAATCATGGGTTTTTTAACGCCAATTCTTATTTAATTAGCATTAAAAATCTTATTTTTAATGATAGTTTTAGAATAACTGTCATTAAAAGTATTAATGAACCTTTTAATGACAGTTCTTTGAAAAACTGTCATTAAATTGTTGTCAATATTATAATTTTTGTAGTAGCGAATCTTTAAATTTACCACTGCTTAGCTTTTAATTCGCCTCTGACCATCAAATCAAATGTGAATAACCGATCCTTCTCTCTTTGAAACAAGGGGCGCTTCTGGTTTTGTCGGTACTTGAAACAATTTTGTCTTCTCTATGTTACTCTATCTCTAGAATCAATAATTTTACATGAAGAACTACTGAACTCAATCACTTGCTGCCATTACTCTTCAGTTTTCTATTGAGGTCTATCCTGTAGAGGCACTCAAATTGGATCAGTAATCGATTTCTAAGTTTCATCATAAACCTAATTGGTTACTTCCAACTATGTAAATCAATATTTCAAACCGCACTCAAAGCTAGGGCATTTCCCATTTTTGTAGGAACTTTTGTACGAGAAATAATGGGATCTCCAATTATAGAGGGGATGTAAAATATATCTCTTCTCACCATCACCATAATGTATGAGATAAATGTATACATTTCAATTAGGGTTGTATTCTGTGGTTATGATTTTACCATTCGATTAGGGTTGTATTCTATGGTTACAATTCTACCATATATGTCTTTTTCATTTCGTCAAAAATCAATTTTACGGTATAGACGCCTATGACCTCCCCCTGTATGCCTTGCAGTAATGATTCCTCTAGCATTACAACCTTTACCACAATGATGTTGTCCATAGATCAAATTATTTCGTGGATCAGATTTCACTTGACTGTCTACGACTCTATTGCGTGGGCTTGGGGTAAAAGTTTTGTATAAATGTATCGCCATGCTGTTAAGTATCTTGATATAAGTTCTTTTCTTTCTAAAAGGTGGAATACCGGTTGAAGCATAATGATCATACGTTTATAATGCATTGTATGTCCCATAATAAGTGCCATTCTTTTACCCTTTTTGGGGAGTCGATGACTATTCATAGCTATTACCTTGACACCAAAGAAGAGTTCGACGTAATGCTTTACTTCTGTCCTAGTTGATCCTGATTCGACATTAGAAGTATATTGATTTTTTCCCAGTAACCGAATACTTTTGTCTATAAATACTGCATATTTGATTCCATCCATAAATCTATTTTCTTCCCTATGAGTTCTAGTCTTAATAAGAATCTTAGTTCTTATTGTTCATACATTATAATATGGATATACCACACTAATTCGTTATGTATAGATGATAAGATTCCATTGATACAAAGCCAATTCCAATAGACTTGTTAGAGGGTCCCATTGGGATGCATCCAATAGGAATTGAACCTACGAATTTGCCAATTATGAGTTGGGTGCTTTAACTATTCAGCCATGGATGCTTATCAGGGATTCTCATACATGGTGAATAACTAAATTCCAATTGAAATGAAATCTTTAGGATAAATCAATGCAATTTAAGAGGAATCAATGAAAGGATATCAATTCAAATCTTAGATTTTTAAATTAAAAGAAATGTTGAGAGAGATCAAGAATTCTCACTATTTCTTAGATTCATGGACTTAATTCAATTCAGTGGAATCTTTCATTCACATTTTTTCCACCAAGAACGTTCTATAAAACTCGTGGACCCTCGAATTTGGAGTATCCTACTTTCACGTAATTCACAGGGTTCAACAAGCACTCAATATTTCACGATCAAGGGTGTAGTGCTATTTATAGTAGCGGTCCTTATATATCGTATTAATAATTAAAATATGGTTGAAAGAAAAAATCTCTATTTGACAAGGTTTCTTCCTATACCTATGAATGCCATTAGACCCAAAAATGATACATTGGAAGAATTTTTTAGGTCTTTCAATATCAATACGTTGACTGTTTTGCTCCTTCTAAAACAAAAAAAAATCTCTGAAAGCTGTTTCCTAGATTCGAAAGAGAGTATTTGGGTTCTTCTAATAACTAAAAAGTGTATCATGCTTGAATCTAACTAGAGTTTGCAGTGGTGGAGGAACTGGATCGAAAAAAAGAGGGATTCTAGTTGTAAGATATCTAATAAAACTATTGCTGGAATTGATATCTCATTCAAAGAGAAAGATATCAAATATCTAGAGTTTCTTTTTATATATTATATGGATGATCCGATCTGCAAGGGCCATGTTGGAAATTGTTTGATCATCTTTCTCCGAGTAAGAGGCGAAACCTAATCAGCTTGAATTTGGGACAGCTATTTGAAATTTTAGTGAAAAACGCGATTTGTTATCTCATGTTTCCTTTTCATGAAAAAATACTAATTGAAGTGGATGGTTTCTTCAAACAACAAGGAGCTTAGTCAATTATTAAATCAAATGATATTGAGCATGTTTTCCATCTCTTCTCAAGAAACTAGTGGGTTATTTCTTTACAAAATTGTGCTCAATTTCATATGTAGCAATTCTGCCAAGATCTCTTCATTAGTTAGGGGAAGAATCTGCATGAATCATATTTTTTGAGGAACGTATCGAGAGAAAATTAGAATTGGTTAGGCAATCTGCCATCAAATATTCAATATGATTCCACAAGATCTAGTTTCATTTAAGTAACAGATTCTAGCCAATTGAAAAGATCTTCTAATCAATTCTGAGATCATTTGGATTCCATTAGTAATGAGGATTCGAAATATCACATATTGATCAATCAAAGAGAGATTTAATAACTAAAAGAAAGATCGATTCTTTGGGATCCTTCCTTTCTTCAAATGAAATGAACATAGATAGAATCAGATCAATTCCATAAATGCCTTTCTGGATATTCCTCAATGCGCTGGCTATTGACGGAATGTGAAAAGTTGATGAATAATCATCTGCTTCTAGAAGAAATCGAAGAATTTCTTGGGAATCCAACAAGACCCGTTCATTTTTTTTTTCTCTGATAGATGGTCAGAACTTCATCTAGGTTTGAATCCTACTGAAAGGTCCACTAGGGATCATAAATTGTTGAAGAAAGAATAAGATGTTTCTTTTGTCCCTTTTAGGCGATCAAAAAATAAAGAAATAGTTAATATATTCAAGATAATTACGTAATTACAAAATACCATCTCAATTCGTCCTATTTCATCATATCTAGGATGTGATATGGTTTCGAAGGATGAATTAGATATGTACAGTTCTAATAAGATTTCATTCTTGAATAAAAATCCATATTTTGATTTATTTCATCTATTCTATGACTGGAACAGGGGGGTGATACACGTTACACCATGATTTTGAATCAGAAGAGAGATTTCAAGAAATGGCAGATTTATTCACTCTATCAATAACCGAGCCGCATTTAGTGTATCATAAGGGATTTGCCTTTTCTATTTATTCCTACGGATTGGATCAAAAACAATTCTTGAATAAGGTATTCAACTCCAAGGATGAATTGAAAAACAAATCTTTATTGGTTCTACCTCTTATTTTTTATGAAGAAAATGAATCTTTTTATCGAAGGATCAGAAAAAAATGGGTATGAATCTCCTGCGGGAATGATTTGGAAGATCCAAAACCAAAAATAGTGTTATTTGCCAGTAACAACATAATGGAGGCAGTGAATCAATATAGATTGATCCGAAATCTTATTCAAATCCAATATAGCACCTATGGAAGAATGTATTGAATCGATGTTTTTTAATGAATAGATCTGATCGCAACTTCGAATATGGAATTCAAAGGGATTAAATAGGAAATGCCACTTTGAATCATAGAACTATAATGAAATACGTGATCAACCAACATTTATCAAATTTGAAAAAGAGTCAGAAGAAATGATTCGATCCTCTTATTTTTCTTTCTTGAACCGAGAGATCCACAAATCGGGATCCTAATGCAATAGATACAAATGGTCTAATGGAAGCAAGAATTTCTAAAAGCATTTGAAACATTTTGTTATTAAGGAGAAGAGCCATTTTCATGTAGTGTTTGATCGATTACATATTAATCAATATTCGATTGATGGGTTAGAAGTTATTGACAAAAAATATTTGTCTAAGTCACTTCGTTTCTTTTTGTTTTTTATCTAACTCACTTCCCTTTTTCTTTGTGAGTTTGAGAATATCCCCATTCATAAGTCTGAGATCCATATCTATGAATTGAAAGGTTCGAACGATCAACTCTGCAATTAGTTATTAGAATCAATATGTCTTCAAATCGTTCAATTGAAAAAATTAAAACCTTTCTTATTGGATGATAATAATACTTCTCAAAAATCGAAATTCTTGATCAATAGAGGAACAATATCACCATTTTTGTTTAATAAGATACCAAAGTATATGATTGACTCATTCCATAGTAGAAAGAATCGCAGAAAATCTTTTGATAACACGGATTCCTATTTCTCAATGATATCCCAAGATCAAGACAATTGGCTGAATCCTGTGAAACCATTTCATAAAAGTTCATTGATATCTTCTTTTTATAAAACAAATTGACTTTGATTCTTGAATAATCCACATCACTTCTGCTTCTATTGTAACAAAAGATTCCCTTTTTATGTGGAAAAGGCCCATATCAATAATTATGATTTTACATATGGACAATTCCTCAATATCTTGTTCATTCACAACAAAATATTTTCTTTGTGCGGTGGTAAAAAAAAAACATGCTTTTTTGGAGAGAGATAATATTTCACCTCCACCAATCGAGTCACAGGTATCTAACATATTTATATCTAAGGATTTTTCACAAAGTGGTGATGAAAGGTATAACTTGTACAAATCTTTCCATTTTGCAATTCGATCTGATCCATTAGTTCGTAGAGTTATTTACTCAATTGCAGACATTTCTAGAACACCTATAATAGAGGGACAAATAGTCAATTTTGAAAGAATTTATTGTTAACCTCTTTCAGATATGAATCTATCTGATTTAGAAGAGAAGAACTTGTATCAAAATCTCATATTCAATTCAAACATGGGTTTGATTCAAACTCCATGTTCTGAGAAATATTTACCATCCAAAAGAGGAAAAAACAGAGTCTTTGTCTAAAGAAATGCATTGAGAAAGGGCAGATGGATGGAACCTTTCAATGAGATAGTGCTTTTTCAACTCTCTCAAAATGGAATCTATTCCAAACATATATGCCATGATTCCATACTTCGACAGGGTACAAATATCTAAATTTGATATTTTTATATACTTTTTTAGACCTATTATCGATACTAAGTAACAGTCAAAAATTTGTATCCATTTTCATGATATTATGCATGGATTAGATATATCATGGCGAATTCTTCAAAAAAAAAATTTTCTTTCACAATAGAATTTGATAAGTGAGATTTCGAGTAAGTGTTTATATAATCTTCTTCTGTCCAAAGAAATGATTCATCGAAATAATGAGTCACCATTGGTATTGACACATTTGAAATCTTCTTCTAGATATCTCATTGGTACACATCTTCTCTTTGTTTCCCGAGCCTAGAGTGAGTTACAAATAGAGTTCGAAAGCAAATCTTTGATGATTCCATCATACATGACTGAGTTGCGAAAACTTCTGGATAGGTATCCTACATCTGAACTGAATTCATTCTGGTTAAATAATCTCTTTTTAATTGCTCTGGAACAGTTAGAAAATTCTCTAGAAAAAATACAAGGTTCTGGAGGCAACATGCTATGGAGTGGTGATCCCACTTATGGGGTTAAATCAATACGTTCTAAGAAGAAATATTTGAATATCAATTTCATCGATATCATCGATCTCAAAAATATCATACCAAATCCCATCAATCAAATCACTTTTTTGAGAAATACGAGACATCTAAGTCATACAAGTAAAGAGATCTATTCATTGATAAGAAAAAGAAAAAAAATGAGTAGTGATTGGATTGATGATAAAATAAAATCCTGGGTCACGAACAGTGATTCGATTAATGATAAAGAAAGAGAACTCTTGGTTCAGTTCTCCACCTTAATGACAGAAAAATGGATTGATCAAATTCTATTGAGTTTGACTCATAGTGATAATTAATCAAAAAATGACACTAGTTATCAAATGATTGAACAACCGGGAACAATTTACTTACGATACTTAGTTGGCAATCATGAAAAGTATCTAATGAATTATGAGTTCAATACATCCTATTTAGTAAAAAGATGGATATTCCTTGCTCATATTAGATAATCACTTATTCATAAACTTTGTGTGGGGCTAATAGTTTTCATTTCCTGTATCATGGAAAACACTTTTCACTCCGCTTAGCCCTATCGCCCTCTAGGGGTATTTTAGTGATAAGTTCTATAGGAACCGGATGATCCTATTTGGTCAAATACCTAGCGAAAAACTCTTATGTTCCTTTGATTACAGTATTTTTGAAGAAGTTCCTAGATAACAAGCCTAAAGATTTTTTTATTGATGATATCGATATTGATGATGGTGACGATATTGACACTAGTGACAATATTAATGCTAGTGACGATATTGATGATAGTGACGATATCGATCATGAACTTGACACAGAGCTAGAGCTTCTAACTATGATGTATGCGCTAATTATGGATTGATGTCGAAAACAGATCGATTTTATGTCAACCTTCAATTCGAATTAGCAAAAGCAATGTCTCCTTGCATCATATAGATTTCAAACATTCATGATTTGGATGTGAATGAGTCGAATTACTTATCCTTTGGTCTATTAGTGAACTCTTTCTCTAGGAATTATGAAAAATGTTCCACTAGAAATATTCTTGTTATTGCTTCAACTCATATTCTTCAAAAAGTGGATCCCACTCTAATAGCCCCAAATAAATTAAATATGTGCATTAAGATATGAAGGCTTCTTATTCCAGAACACTGAAAGCACTTTTTCACTCTTTTCATATAGTAGGGGGATTTCACTTGGAAATGAAAATGTTCCATACTAATGGATTCAAGTCCATAACCATGAGTTCCAATGCACGAGATCTTGTAGCACATACCAATGAGGCCCTATCGATTAGTATTACACAGAAGAAATCAATTATAGACACTAATACAATTAGATATACTCTTCATAGACAAACTTGGGATTTGCGATCCCAAGTAAGATCGGTTCAGGATCATGGGACCCTTTTCTATTAGATAGGAAGGGTTGTTGCACAAAATGTACTTCTAAGTAACTGCTCCATAGATCTTATGTCTATCTATATGAAGAAGAAATCATGTAACGAAGGAGATACTTATTTGTGCAAATGGTACTTTGAATTTGGAATCAGCATGAAGAAATTAACGATACTTCGTTATCTTTTGAGTTGATCTGTCGGATCGGTCGCTAAAGACCTTTGGTCTCTACCCAAACCCAATGAAAAAAATTGGATCACTTCTTATAGATTTTTTGAGAATGATTCTGATCTAGTTCATGGCCTATTACAAGTAGAAGGCGCCCTAGTGGAATCCTCACAGACAAAAAAAGATTGTAGTCAGTTTGATAATGATCGAGTGATATTACTTCTTCGGTTTGAACCAGGGAATCCTTTACATATGATGCAAAATGGATCTTGTTTTATCGTTGATCAGAGATTTCTCAATGAAAAATATAAATCAGAGTTTGAAGAAGGGGAAGGAGAAAGAGTCCTCAACCTGTAACAGATAGAGGAGGATTTATTCAATCACATAGTTTGCACTCCTAGAATATGGCGCCCTTGGGGTTTTCTATTTGATTGTATCAAAAGGCTTAACAAATTGGGATTTCCCTATTAGGCTAGGTCATTTAAGGGCAAGCGAATCATTTATGATGAAAAGGACGAGCTTTAAGTGAATGATTCGGAGTTCTTATAGATTGGAACCATGCAGTACCAAACATGAGATAGATCTTTCAAAGAGCATGGCTTTTTTCGAACAAGCCAATTCATTTGGGACCTGCGGTTCCACTCTTTTTCCTATTCAAAGATCAGCCCTTTGTCCTTGTGTTTTCGCATTGAGAATTCTTTGCAGATGAAGAGATGTCAAAGTTGCTTCTTACTTCCTAAATAGATTCTCCTACATTTATACATGAACGTTGGTTTATTAAGAATACATAAGAAAAGCACTTCAAATTATTGATTCATCGCCAAAGATGGCTTAGAACCATAGTTCATTATCTAATAGATTTTTTCGTTCTAATACTCCATTTGAGAGTTATCAATATTTATCAAATCTGTTCCTATCTAACGGAATGCTATTGGATCAAATAACAAAGACATTGTTGAGAAAAATATGGCTTTTCCTGAATGAAATGAAAATTGAATTCATGTAACAGGAGAAAGGTTTCCCATTACTTAGCCAAAAAGATATGTAGCCATGAAATAAGGATTAAGTGGAACGAAGTTGATTGGGTAGTAGAGTCGTGGAAACACCTATCTCTTCCATATTTTGGACCTTAGCTCCATGGAATAATATGCTACTGCCTAAACAAGAATTCTTGAATAACGAACACTAGTACTCACTACATCAAAAAATTTCCATTAATGAAAGATGTAAATCCATTGGAAAATAAAAAATACGCATGTAGGATGAAATGGTTGTTGCTATCTGCTCTAATAACGAATCATTGGTTTAACTGAATAACTAAATAAAATACATAGACCTTTCTCATCGTCTCAGGTTAATGGATCTTTTCAATTGGAAGATCTCCTATATGGATAATTCACATTCTAGTTAACCTTCTAATTTTTTTATTCTAAAGCAAAGATATCCACGAGGTGGTTCGCCCTATTAAGATATTCACGACCAAGAAGTACTGGATTCTCTTTCGGATAGGTCCTGAAAGGAAAAGGAAGGCTGGAATGCCACCAGGCATCTATTATTGAATTCACCTGACCCGATAGTCCCAATTTTATTTTGGGAACGTCTAGTGCCAAAGTCACTTAATGGGTAAGTCGCCATTCCAAAAAAGGACTATGTAATGTACTTTATCTGCTAGGTTACAGGAGGGCATTTTACCAGAGGTTTATATTGTATCAATCTACCCTTGTGTGATTTCTATTGAAGCATATACTGAGGGGGGGGGGGACAAGATGGATGATTTCAAAGTAGACTCCCTACTCATTAAATAGAAAAAGAGAAGATCACCAAGATTTCATGATCCATTGTCGAACTTATTCCAATTCAATGAGCATTTCAATATTATGCCTTGAAGAGGACTCGAACCTCCATACTCTTTGGAACGAGATTTCGAGTCTTGCGTGTTTACCATTTCACCACCAAGGCATCTTGAAAGTGAATTATATTCCATGAATATGATATCTATTTAGTGTGATGTATGCAATATATGACAAAGGTGGAGTGTTGGAGTATTTTTGTTGATCAGTCATGTCATGTAGGCCCGAGTCGGACATCCAATTGCTTCGACTTGAATTATCCGGAGGATATCTTATATATAATATATTAATTATCAAAAAGATGGACAATCAAACCTATTTCTCGATTCAATAGAAGCCCAAAGAGGTGAATAGGGTCCCAAATAACAAGAGATATGTAAAAAGTAGGTTCGATTACGCCTATTCCTAATCCTAAATGGATTGTAATAACGTAGGGATCCATATGTAAACATAGTATCTATTTTGATAAACTCGAATAACCCTTTCTCATAATAAGAATGTATATAACATTATTTTGGTCTGGTCCGGTATGGAATGAACTTATAATCATGGAATTGACTCGAACATCAGATTATAGATTATAAGTTCATAACCTTAGCCCATTCCCATTTTAGGCAGAACCGATCAAATGATTCTTTGATTCCAGTTAGTATTAGTAAGAGGGATCTTGAACTAAGAAATAAATTCTAAAAGCTAAAAAAAGGTATCCTGAGCAATTGCAATAATCGAGTTCATTAATATTCCTAGTATAGTAGATGCCATCACACATGCAATCATACTCAATTCGATGGAATTGTTTGATCTGAAAGGGGATCTTCTATAATTTCGCACGTGAGGGGTTATTTCTTGGTTTCATCCAGTCATTAATAACTTGGTTATTTTTAGATAACAATAGATTGAAAGAACAATTGTAAGTACTCTTATTGAAAACAAGAAATATAGGCCTACGTGCCATCCACACCAGAATAAATGACATAAAACTAAAGAGAGAGCCAAAAAAGGATCTTTTGTGTATAATCTTGCACAATCTCAAATGTTATCAATTTTGATACATAGACCAAATGATACAATGCAAGTAAAAGTTCCTAGATTCATGGAGATATAAAACATCATACAAGTTATCAGGCTTGCGTATCCACCATTTGAGTCTCCAACAATTATTCAAATAATTACATATTTGATTTGACCTATAAACGAATATGCAAGCATACATTTCATGCTTGTTTGAGTAATAGCAATGAGATTCCCCAATATCATGCTAAGAATAGCTGGGATTTCCAGAAAAAGATGCCATTCGTTTGATGAGAAATAAAAAGGAACACTGAAAATTCCAATGGCTGAAGTTGAAGCAGCTACTTTTAAAGTAACAAAAAGAAAAGAAACAACTAGAATGGGAGAGTCAGAGTCAAAAATAAGATTCCTCACTTCTTTCTCTCATTCAAAATTGTGCATGAGACTTTCATCTTGCATGGCTTCTAAGTGATAAAAGTAAAGAAGAACTCATCTTCTTTCTTTTTTGATTACATTCCTCGCGTATGTATAAGATTGAATCCATTCGATTTCTAAAACAGATTACTAATCCTTAACTTTTCGAGGAATCCTTCATTAGTGGTTATGAATGACTGATTTTTCTCAATCTTTTTGACCTTGGTTCCTTAGGAGCAAGTCAGAAAGATTGAGAAATAGAACCATCTAATTTGGTTCGTTCTTAATAGCCATGAGATGATCATCTTCGGGTGATCCTTTTGTTAATGGATGCTCCTATTATACTCGTAGTCTCTAAAGGATGAGAACCAACTCTATAGCATTTACATCAAGAATTCAAGTATTGTATACGTCATCAGTCCAATCCTTTGTAAGAATTACCCGTAATAACGAACTTGCCAAATAAATCTGTTTATCATAAAGAGATTCATTATTCCGGACCCTACTTCGCCTTAATTGTTATTTAAATAAGTCAAAGTTATGTCTTGGTCTAAGTGGGCATAGCATTTCTCTTCTGCATGTCCATGGAGTTTTGAAAATCCAAACATCTTAGAGATAGATAATAGATAGAAAGGTAGGAATTTATCAAACGAACCACACTCCTTCGTATACGTCAAGAGTCCATTGATGAGAAAGGGCTGGGGAAAGCTTAAACCTAACTACAGTGATGAATATAAGTGCAATTGAAATTCCTAGGGAGTTATACATTTGTGTATTGATAAGACTATTCACTATTTCTTGAAGCTCAATCTATCCCTCGGATGAACCATGTAGCCAAGAGAAACCATGAACCAGAATAAAAGAGCTTGCCCCACCCATGAGTAAATATTTTGTAGTAGCCTCATTAGACTGTACATCTTTCTTGGTATATCTAGATAACAGATAAGAGCATAACTGAAACATTCTCAAGCTACAAAGATAGTTATTAAATCGTTAGCACTGCATAAAAAATTCTTCCTAGAGTAGTTGTTAATACGAATAACAGAAACTTTGTTATCACCATTTTTATACATTCAATGTGCTCTACAGATAGGGGAATACAAAGAGTTAAACATAGTAAAATAACAAATTGAAAGATTTCATTGAAATTGTTCATTTGGAAATTTCCTAAAAAGCTAATCATAGGTTTTTCTCTTCATCAGAACAATAAGGTCGTCATGCTCATTACTAAACTTGTTGAAGAGATGAAATACAACCAAGGTATATCTTTTTGATTAGAGGTTGAATCGATCATCAGAAGAAGAATTAGGACAAAAATTAGGATACATTCTCGAAAAATTAAACTTCCATCGAAGAGAAGCAAATAAAAGGCTTTCATAAAAATTCTCGTAGAATCGAGAATGAAATTTTCATTCTGTACATGCTAGATCATGAATTAGTAACTGCATCCAATATCCAAAAAAATCCCAATTGTTTCGAGCTTTCTATTTTTGGGATGGAATATTTATGGAATCCCCCTGAATAAGATCAAACCTTATTCCATGGTATTTACATGAGATTCCTGTTTCTTATTCTTAAGTAATTCCCCTAGAGGGCTTTGTTGATCCATGATTTATGTTTCATCTTTCGTTTTCTTTTCATTTGTTTCGAGAAATAGATCGATCAATTTTGATTTTTTCTTTTTCTATGATTCTTTTTCGATCAAGATGTATGGATCTATAGATCTATCTGTCTATATAGATCCTGTTCATGGATTAACAAGAATGTGAAAAAGCTCTATTTGCCTCTACCATTCTATGAGTCTCTTCCTTTTCACGTATGGCATTGCCACTCCCTTTAGCTGCATCTACTAATTCGCAACTTAATTTGACAGCCTATTTCGATTGGATGTTTTTAGGATGCCTCTAATAACTAACAAATGGCAAGTGCTTTTCCTTGTGTGGATCTTATTTCAATGGGAACTTGATGAGTTGATCCATTTACATATCTTACTTTTACTGCTATATTGGGAGTTACTCCATGTATTACTCGACGTAAAATAGATAATGGATTTGTTTTTATCTTTTGTTGAATCTTTTTCAAGGATCGATAGATAATTTGATAAGCTAATGATATATTTTCGTGTTTCAGAATATAGTTAACCAACATGTTGACTAATCGATTATGATAAATTGAATCGGATTTTGTAATTTTTTCTTTTGCGATACCTCGACATGACATAAGTGTCAAAGGGGTTCAGGAATCAGTTTTCTTTTAATAAGGGCTAAATCATTTATTTTGGCTTTTTGGGCCCATATTGTAGGGTGGATCTTGAAAGATATGAAAGATCTCCTTCCAAACAATACATATGACTTTCATCGAATACGGCTTTCCACAGAATTTTATATGCATCTATGAGATCGAGTACGGAATTTTGTTTACTCACTTTAAATTGAGTGTTTGTTTTCCTCCTTTTCCTACTGGGATTGAAATCTTGTATTTTACATATCCATACGATTGAGTCCTTGAGTTTTCGAAATAGTATAAAAAGAAGTGTTTCGAATCATTCTTATTTGACACATAAGTGTTCTAAAAAAGTCAAGTCATTTTGCATTGTTTGTTGACACGGACAAAATCAGGGAAAACCTCTGAAGCTATTTCAATATTGGACCTTGGACATATAATAGTTTCGAATTGATTCACTTTAGAAAAAAGATCTTTTGTCTCATGGTAGCCTACTTTAGTCCCTTTACGAAACTTTTATTATTGGGTTAGCCATATAATTCACATGTTTCTATCGATTCACATGGCATCATCAAATGATGTAAGTCTTGGATAAGAATCTACAATGCAATAGAACGCACTAGTTGACGATCCTTTACTCCAACAGCATCTAAGGTTCCTCAAAAAATGTAATATCTCACACCGGGTAAATCTTTAACCCTTCCTCTTTTTACTAAGACTACAGAATGTTCTTGTGAATTATGGCCAATACCAAGTATATAAGTAGTGATTTCAAATCCAAAGGTTAATCGTACTTTGGTAACTTTACGTAAGGCAGAGTTTGGTTTTTTAGGGGTGATAGTGAAAAAGTTGACAAATAAGTCACCCTTACTGCCACTCTACAGAATTGTACATGACACTTTTACCTCATATGATTCCTCATTCAATTCTTTCGAAGTCATTGGGTCCTTTTCCTCATTCAAGAATCTCCTCTTTTCTTCCATTTCGTCTCGAGGAGTAACTAGAACAAACTCAGTCATGTTTTCATGTTCCAATTAAACACTTTTTTTTATTATTCTCAAAGGAGAAAATTCTTCTTTTTACCAAACATCTGCAGATCCAATCACATCACATTATAATAAGAACAAGAGATCTTTCTCGATCAATCCTTTTGCCCTTCACTCTTCGAGAATCAGAAAGATACTTTTTTCAGTGAGAATTTGTTCATTTGGAATCTGGGTTCTTTTACTTCATTTTTTTTTACTTATTTATTTATTATTTTTTCTCTCTCTTTTCTTTTTTATTTCTTTTTTATTTTATTCCCTTCCATCATTTCTTTCTTAGGTCCCATAGGTTTGATCCTATAGAATCTGACCCATTTTCTCATTAAGCAAAGGGTACGAAATAAATTAAATCAGATTGATTTTCGATCAAAAGCACTATGTGAAATCTTTAATGTTTTCCTCTTTCCCTATCCCTATCCGATAAGGACAGCAGTTGAATCAATAGAAAACCTTTTCTTCTGTATCTATATGAATCGATTATGAATCGATGTTATTAGATTCCAATTCCTTATCGACACCCCTTAAGGAAAATCCTGAATTAGATCCCAAATTGATGAGTTAGTGTGAGTTTATCCATGCTGTTATGCACTCTTCGAATATGAATCTATTTTTTGAAAGATCTTGGCTTTCATGCTTTGGTGGGTCTCCAAGATCTTTTCAACAACCTATGTTATGTTGAAGGATACCTATATGATCTAATCGGTTGTGTAAAGCCCACAGTAGCAACGAAACCAAGGAAAGTATACATAAGGATACAGAAAAGACAATTCTTTTCTATTATATTAGTATTAGATTAGTATTAGTTAGTGATCTTAGCTCAGTGAGTCCTTTCTTCCATGATTAACTGTTGGCACCAATCCTACATTTTGTCTTTGTGGGCCGAGAAGAAAGGAGGCTCAGCAGGAAGAGAATTATACCATAGAAGCAAGGAGGTCAACCTTTTTTAAATATATAACATCGATTCTGGTGATACAATGTAGTTAGGATTTCATGTTGATCCGAATAAGTCATCTTTTCCACGGAGGTAAATCTTTGTCTATTAGGCAAAAGGATAGCAAGTTACTAATTTTGTTTCGGTAGGACATGTATTTCTATTACTATGAAATTCATAAATGAACTTAATGGCAGTTAATCATGGGATTACCATTATCCTTTTTGTAGTGACGAATCTTGTATGTGTTCCTAAGAAAAGAAATTTATCAATTTTTAGGGGGTCTTAAGGGGAGTGGAAACATATAAGAACTCTTGGATGAAAATGGAAAAGAGATGTAACTCCAGTTCTTTCAGAAATGAGAAGATCTTTGGCGTAAGAAGAAGGGGTTGATCCGTATCATCTTGACTTAGTTCTGATTTTTCTATTTTTTTAAAAAAAGAATACAACTTATCCTACCCGTATCGAATAGATGTGGCTTGATTTAGATCTGAAGATTTATATGGTTTTATGTTATGAAACCATGTGCTATGCCTTGAATCCGTAGTCAATCCTATTTCTGCTATGAGCAGTTGACAATTGAATCCAACTTTTTCCATTATTTTCATTTCATATCCATAATAGTGCGAAAGGAAAGTCCGGCTCCAAGTTTTCCAAGAATAGTGGCCTTGAGTTTCTCAACCCTTTGCCTTTGGATTAGTCAGTTCTATTTCTTGATGGGGGAAGGGATATAACTCAGTGGTAGAGTGTTACCTTGACGTGGTGCAAGTCATTAATTTAAGCCTAATTATTTCAAAACCCTTTGACTTGCTCCCCCACCATGATTGAATAAGAATGGATCAGAGGTTCAAGGGATTGACGTGAGGCGGTAGGGATGAATACGTTCCTCGTCATTAAATTAATATGTTTGCTCGCGGTAATTGTGACCTCTTAGGAGAATTGATGACTGCATCTTTGATGCACTTGTTAGTACTAGTATATCTAATAATTCTTAATTGGCTAGTTGCAAATAGCCCTAAGACTATGGAACAAAGGATTATCCTAGACCTATACCGAGATATTGACGGTAATTCTCAAATATCGCAGAACAGAATGTGATACGTCGAGATAGAATGCAATAGAAATAGGGAACGTGTTACCTAGTCTTAATAGTCAAAGCGAACCCTTTCATTCTAATATTCTGAATTCTTTAATTCGAAATGAATCAAATCTCCCCAAGTAGGATTCGAACCTATGACCAGTCAGTTACCGATCGCTCTACCATTGAGCTACTGAGGAATAACAGGAGATTAGATCTCATAGAGTTCAATTCTCGTTCTCAACCCATGATCAATATGAACTCGAAGTTCCTTCGTAACCCCTGGAACTTCTTCGTTGTGGCTTTTTCCATGCCTCATTTCATAAGGAACCTCAAAGTGGCTCTATTTCATTATACTCCATCCATATCCCAATTCCATTCATTTAATAAATTTTCAATCTAGTAAACTTATAAATGAATCATATATTTAAACACTAAATAAATCAATAATTTACTTTACTAGTAATTTTTCTAATCAACTTATTTCTGGATCAACTCATAAGAGAGGGCCAAGATACTTCGATTTCTGACGTTTTCACAAATATGAATCTATTAAACGTATTATAAATGTTAATTTAAATTGATGAATATTTTCTTAATGTTACTTATTCAACAAAGTTGATTGGTTGATACGAGTGGATTTTATGTTACGATAAATTAACAAAACAATAGCTAATCCAATAGTTGCTTCGGTGGCTACAATTGCTATAACAAAAATTGAAAAAATATCCCTTTTTGGCAATTATTAAAAAAAATCAAAAAATGTTATGAAATTCATATTAACTGCATTCAGGATAAGTTTAAGACACATAAGAGTCCTAACTATATTTCGACTCATAATCAATCCATAAATACCGAAAGAAAATAAATACGCACTCAAAACAAGTACATGTTTGAGCATCACTGAACAACTCCTTATAAATGTTATAAATTTTAATTTAGTTCAATATGACCAATACAATAATTCAACGGATTTGATTGACTAGAATATAACAAGTACAGATTGAAAGACTATATGGGTAATAGATCGAATAAAATAATTAATTTATATTTTTGACATAAATAGTATTCAAATAGAATTGAAGGGAAATGGGTGTGATAACACAGAAAAAAATTTTGTTTGGATTGCTCTTTCTAATGAGAAAGATTTATTACTAACAAGCCACGACAATTGCACCTATCAAAGCAACTAAAAGAATTATCGAAATGAGTTCAAATGGAAGAAAAAAATCTATTGATAAATGAATTCCAATTTGTTGACTATACTTATCAAATCTTGCCTAGAATCTAGTTTCATCTTGTAGTCCAAATAACTGCGTACCATAAAGTATCCAGAATAATAATAGTTAATGTCAAACCAACAAAGTAATCCTATCCCCAATTGTCCACAGATTAAAATTTGTGTAATATTCTGAACCATCACAGCAAATATGATTAAAACATTTATGGCCCCCACGTAAATAAGGAGCTGTGCAGTAGCTACAAAATGACAATTTGATAGAATATATAATAAGGATATATAAACAAGAACAAATCTTAATGTAAAGGCAAAAAAAATTGGGTTGGTAAGTAATATCGCGCCCAGACCTCCTAATATAAGACCTAATCATATAAAAACTAAAAGCAAATCATGTATTGGTCCAAGCAAATCCATTAGATGTAAAAAAAGAGATAAATATATCAAAATGCTTTTCATGACCTTATTGACCTGACTAGGAAATTTATTTATAATACCTTCCTAATTGTATTAAATTATAATATAGTGGGTATGAATTAATGTAAGTACAGGTCCAGTTATTGGACAAGTTCTTTCTTTTCTTTATTCAAAAGGGTATTTTGAACCTATATATTTCAAAAGAATTTCAAAGATATTGGATCAATAGAATAGATTTTCAATACAAATTAATTCATAAGTCTCATCAACCAATTTATATTTGAAATTTGTAGTTATTGATCGAGCAAAGAGAAAGATCTCATTCTTTTAAACCAAAAATGAACCTTAGTAATTTTCAATTACTTGTTAATCAAATCAAAAAGGTTTACCTATTTTTTCTTTGAGGCGAATTCAAAATTGTTCGAATTGTATAATCGTCAATTATTAACATTGGTAAACGACCCAAAGCAATTTGATTACAACAATGCAATTTATAGTGAGATGAAAATCTGTCGACTTTCAAAATCGTGAGGGTTCAAGTCCCTTTATCCCTAAAAAAGTCTGTTTGACACCCTACCTATTTATTTATCTTTATCCTATGCTCTCTTTTTTTTTTTTAGTTATTCAAATTTTATTATCTTTTTCATTCATCCTACTCTTTTACAAACGTATCCAAGCAGATTTTTTTTTTCTTATTATAAGTCTTGTGGCACATATGATAGACGTACAAATGAACATTTTTGAGCAAGGAATACTAATCTGAATGATTCACAATCCATATCATTATTCATACTAAAACTTACCAAGTCTTCTTTTTGAAGATCCGAAAAATTCCCAGTCTAGACTTTCAATTTAATAATTTTTTGTTTTAATTGACATGTATCCAAGTCATCTAGTAAAATGAGGATGATGCTTCGATAATAGTCATGATAGCTCAGTTGGTAGAGCAGAGGACTGAAAATCCTCGTGTCACTAGTTTAAATTTGGCTCTTAGCATAGGATTAGTTTGTATGAGTTTCTATTCTACAAATTAATTGATATAGATCGATCATAGCAGATACTTATCGATCTAAGTGTCTGGAAGTAGACCTTTTTTTTAGATGAGTAAAGAGTATAGTATATAAAGTATGTATATCTAGTAAAAGACAAAATTCAATTATCGTTCCTCATTTTTTCTTTTTTGTTTGTGGCTCCTCTTGTTCAACAAGAATGTTAATATTTCATACCTATTAGAAAGGTTAAATTAGTTGGTTGAAAGCCCCAACTAAAAAAGTCTAGAGTTCAAGGGTCATTTTAGATACAGTACAAATAGAATTTAATCCCCTTGCATTTATTTATTTTTCTTTCATATTTTCATATTCTATTTATTCATTCCGTGTTATATGACCTTATAGCAAGAACCCATTGAGTGATGTGCGCGATACAAAGTTCATGGTGCAGAACTCTTTTAGTTCATCCTATTGGCTAGGCTTATGCAAAATACGTATCTTTCAAATTTGAGAATCTTTTAGTCTATTCGTAAGAATACGAAAACGAATGAGACCTCAATTACTCTGTTTGATCTAGAAGAGAATAGAACGTACAAATATTCCTTGTCATTGTAAAAGTGAAGATTGGTTTGTTATCATTCAATGAGCATCTTGTATTTCATAAAAATTGAGGTTAATATAATACTTACATAAAGGCCACCTTATCCAACTTTCGGACATTAAGATATGTTTCAACCGTGGATGATTATCATAAGATATTCCTAACATATCATAAGATTCCCATTCTTGAAAATTCACACTTTTCCAAACCCAAAAAATAGATGGAATTCTAGGATTACTCCTTGGAGCAAATACTTTTATGCATACTTCTTTCGGTTGATTTACACCATATTCTATTCTCGTAAGATGATACACACTGGTTAAAAGTCCGCCTGGTGCCACATCATAGGCACATTGGGAACGTAGATAATTGTAACCATATACATATAAAATTACAACAATGGAATGCTAATCCTCGGGTTTCATTTGTAAAGTCTCTATTCCTTGGTAATCGAAGCCCAAAGATCAATGAACGAGCCCGTGTTTGACTAGCCAAACAAACAAAGGACCGTGCATCTTTTTTTATTTCCACCGCACTTTTTTTTGTATAAGTATTTCACATTTACGATAAGATTAATTCACTCTTTTCTTATTCTGTGGAATGCTTGCCTAATTCACTAATTCGTGGGAAGATACTAAACTTTTGTATTTGAAAAATGTTTCAGTAAAGATCTTTGAAGTGGATCATGGTTGATAGAGTAATTCTTGATCATAATTTCCAGTATGCATATTGCGTACAAAAATAAACTTATGATTGGTAGCAAAACACTAATTCCCCTATTGAGATCGAATTCTGTCTTCATAGATTTCTCGAAATATTTTCTTATGAAGTTTTGTTATAGCATCTATAACTGCATCTGGTTTAAGTGGACAGCGTGGCAAATAAACATCCATAGGAATTGTCTTATCAATTCTCCAAATAGTACTATATGAATCAGTACTGAACATCCCTTTTGAAATTGTAAATGCCCTCATAGCAATAACATACTTTGGTTCAAGCATTTGTTCATATAATCTAAGCTAAATAGAATTCTTATTTTTTTTTAATTCTAATATGTATTAGAGTATTAGAAATTAAAAAATCTTAAATTAAAATTAGAAATTCTAAATCGATTTCTTATTCTATTTTCAATATTATTATTTATTTTCAATCTATTTTCATTATTTTTATTTTATTTATTTTATTATTATATTCATTTTTATTTATTTTATTATTATATTGTATTAATAATATTATTTTTATATTAATTATTAATTATTTTTATTTTAAAATTATTAAATGATAAATAAATTTTTTTATTATTTATATTTATATTATAAAAATAAAATATTATGTTATTTGTCTTATGTTTATGAAATTTTTTTATAAAAATCTCTTCGTTTTTCAAATTCTGACGTCATAAATGCAGCAAGGCCTTCCTAGGTCCATGCGGCTTATTGTTAGGTTCGATTAGGTCTGAGTTAGGTTTGAGTTTTTATCTTTAACCAGATTTACGTCATAATTTTGGATCCACAAATTCAACAAGATTCGGTGGGTATACAAAAAAAAAAAGTATCACTAACTCTTTGATTGTGTAGACAGTAAAAGAGGAAATCCATATATAATCAATCCGCCTAGGAAGATTCTTAAAGAACTTTATTTTGGTTGATCTGAGATTAGAAAGAGATATATAATGATTGGATCCATGGAAATGAAATGCACTTTTGTTTTAAGTTTTGCTGTGAACGATCCCATGTGAGTAAGCTTATGGGAATGATTTTATTTCGATGGATCAAGCAAGCGGAAGGGACCTGTTATAAACAAGAAAGAATACAATAATGAAGAAAAAATATACAATTTTTTATATTTGAATATAAATAATATTATATTTATAATCGGTAAATAAATAATAAAATAATATAAGAACTACGGCTATACGAATTCGAATCATGGACCTTCTCAGTAAAAGAGATCGAACTAATTACTATCAAAATGATTCGAACTCTTTCAAAAACCCGACATGCATTTTTTTTTTTTTTTTTTGCATTGAGCTCTTTCATTAACTTATATTTATATCAGTTAGTCTACCACATTTTCTCTTAACAGAAAAAAGAAAATGGCTCTACGTACTCTAATTCATTATTTGAATTCTAATACAATCGAAGCACTACCAAAGTGTTTCAAAGAAGGGTTATCTTGATGTAGGTTTACTTCTGGCCTAGATCAACCTAAGTTTGATAGAGTCTCTATCATCCTGAATAAAAAATCAAACATGAAACCTCATACACCTTAAGGTTCATAGCCATAGGACGAAAAGAGAATTTTTGAGGTCCTTATACTCATTGTACCTAGCATTGAATAGACTCAGTATTCATCCTATTAATATATCAAATCAATGACGGATTCTATTTGGCTCCCACCTAAAAGGGCACCAAAATCAAACTGAACCATTTGTTAGGCTATTGTTCTCTTGTTCCCAAAAAGTCATGGAGTAAGACATTGATTTCTCAATAAGATAAGATCAACCAATTCTTTTGATTGTATGATGGACTCCTCTGAAATACATTGGTGCATGTGTACACAATGTGCTCTACCTAACTGAGCGATAACTCTCATGTTTGTGATACATATTTTATTTTATCATATTTTGTAGATAATTTCTTATCAAGATGAATATTACATGATCCAACATCATATCTCTTTGATCTGTTTGATTGGTATTGCTTATAAGTAATATTGGATTTATAATCCATTGATGTGATAGGTGTCTATTTTGTTTCTCTTTACTATGATAAATGACCTACTTAACTCAGTGGTTAGAGTATTGCTTTCATACGGCGAGAGTCATTGGTTCAAATCCAATAGTAGGTAGAACTTATTAGATACCATTGACCATGGTGTCTCATAAATTTTTTTACCTACCTTCTTTTTCTTTTATTGATTTTGTATCTTTTCTATCCTATTTTTATTTTCAATTTTAAAATTTTTTTCGTATATTAGAAGCTTATTCTGCTTGATTATATTTAAGTGGTAGAAAATTTAAAAGAGGTCT
Source organism: Moringa oleifera (assembly GCA_021397835.1). Lineage (NCBI taxonomy): Eukaryota > Viridiplantae > Streptophyta > Magnoliopsida > Brassicales > Moringaceae > Moringa > Moringa oleifera. The sequence goes on along the minus strand of JAJFZO010000049.1, from coordinate 10,746,305 downwards.
ATAAATAGAACTTATGTTTATTTTATATAGAAGTTCTTTTGATTATTTGGGCTTACCAATCAATTATGAAATTGCATTAATAGCCTCGACTTGTGTCCGAGCTTGTCTGACAGCTAAATTTGCCTCAATTGTTTGCCTCTTGCCTTCAGCTTTCCTCAAATTAGCTTTCGTTATTTCAAGAGTTTTCTGAGCTTCTTCTGAATCAATGTCATTACTCTTCTCTACATCATTTACTAAAATAGTGATTTTATTATTACTTATTTTAGCAAAACCACCCATCAGAGCCATCATTAACCATTGGTCATTAAGGCGTATTCTCAAAATACTTATATTTATAGCTGTGGCAATAGGTGCGTGATTTGATAATTCGCCAATTTGTCCACTATTAGTAGATAAAATGATTTCTTTTACTTCTAAATCTCAAACAATTTGATTAAGAGTCAATACACAAAGATTTGAGGTCATTTCTTCAATTTACTCTCTATTTTTAAGTTCGTAGCCTTCGCAGTAGCTTCATCTATGTTACCTACTAAGTAAAAAGTTTGTTCAGGAAGACTGTCTAATTCTTCAGAAAGGATCAATTCAAAGCTCTAACAGTTTCTGCTAGATCGACATATCTCCCTGGAGAACCGGTAAATACTTCTACTACAAAAAAGGGTTGTGATAAGAAATGCTTAATTTTTCGCGCTCTTGCTATAATTAAGCGATCCTCTTTGGATAATTCATCTAACCCCAAGATAGCTATAATGCCCTGAAGTTTTTTGTAAGGTTGTAAAGTTTGCTTAACTCTTTACGCAGTTTCATAATGTTCCTCACCAATGATCCGAGGTTACAGCATAGTTGACATTGAGTTTAAAGGATCTACCGTAAGATAGATACCTTTTGCAGCTAATCCTCTTGATAGTACGATATAAGCATTTAAATGTGCAAATATCGTGGCAGGAGCAAGGTCGATCAAATCGTCCGCAGGTACATAAACTGCTTGAATAGAAGTTATGGACCCTTCTTTGGTAGAAGTAATTCTTTCTAGTAAAGAACCCATTTCGGTACTAAAGGTGGTTTAATAACCCACAATGGAAGGCATTCTACCCAATACGATAGATACTTTGGATCCTGCTTGGACGAAACATAAGATATTGTCGATAAATAGAAGTACATCTTGTTCATTAACATCTCAGAAATATTCCACCATAGTTAGGGCAATCAAACCAACTCTCATGCAAGCTCCCGGTGATTCATTCGCTTGACCGTAGACTAGAGCTACTTTTGATTTCGCAAGATTTTTTTAATTAATGACTCTAGATTCTTTCATTTTTATGTAAAGATCACTTCCTTTGTGGGCCTACTTCGCCAAATACGGATACACCTCCAGGAGTTTTAACAATGTTGTTGATCAATTCCATAATGAGTGTTGTTTTACCCACTCCAACCCCTCCCCGAATAGTCTGATTTTTCCTCCACAATGATAAGGGCCTAAAAGATCTATTACTTTAATTCATGTTTCAAAAATAGATAATTTTGTAGCAAGCGCATATTTATGAATAGGAGATGTTGTACGAGTATCTACAGGCCATAAATTATCAACTAGCTCTCCAAGCATGTTGAAAATTCGTCCTCAAGTCATTTCGTCAACTAGAACACTTAGAGGAGCTCCCGTATCGATGACTTCCATTCCTCACATTAGACCATTTGTAGCACTCATAGCTACAACTCTAACTCGATTATTTCCTAATAATTGCTGTACTTCATGAGTCACGTTAATTTGTTGATCGACTATATCTCGACCCTTAACGACCAGAACATTATAAATATTAGGCATCTTACCAGAGGGAAAGGCTACATCCAATATTAGACTAATGATTTGAGCGATACAACCTAGGTTTTTTTTTTTTTTTTTTAGCGTGGAAAGCCTAGGACTAGAAATAGTAGGATTTATTCTCATAATATAATAAAATAATAATATGTCAAAATTTGTTACAAAATTTTTTGAATATAAAAAAAATCTTCGATGGCAAGTTGATGGGTTACTTCAATAAGAAATGGTAGTTAGCACTCAATTTCGGGGGTACCATCCAACCGAATGTGCAATTCAATTGTTTACTTATTCAATTTCAATAAAGTAATTTTTGAATTCAACCAACTTATTTTCAAAATATCAAGTGGATGAATAAAAATCTTGAAGAAAGTCTTTCATTTGTTTATCATTATAAACAAGACCAGACCCTCCATATTATTTATGGAATTCGAACGTGAACTCTATTTGTGATTCATTATTTCTATCTTATTAACTTTTATTTCATTTTGTATTTTAGTGTATCAATTTACTTGCTCGGCCTATCCCTTTATCTTTATATCTATGCCTATTTTTTTTTTTTCATTTTCATGGATGAATTTTGCATATTTTCATATCTAGGATTTACATATACAACATATATTACTGTCAAGAGCGAATTTTTTATTATTTAGATATTTCGATTTAAAAAAAGCAAAGGATTAGAAACTTGAAAAACAAGTATTAGGTTCCACTGTACATATGAAAAAATATACAATAATGATGTATTTAGTGAACCAAATATCATGGTATAATAAGGAACCATTCTTATTAGTTGATAATTTTGTGAAAGATTCCTGTGAAAAGGTTTCATTAAATTAACTCCTAATTTATGTCGAGTAAACCTTGTTGTTTTGTTGCAAGAATTCTTAATTCATGAGTTTTAGGGAGGGACTTATGTCACCACAAACAGAGACTAAAGTATGTGTTAGATTCAAAGCTGATGTTAAAGATTACAAATTGACTTATTATACTCCTGATTATGAAACCAAAGATACTGATATCTTGGCAGCATTCCGGGTAACTCCTCAACTCGGAGTTCCACTCAAGGAAGCAAGGGCCGCAATTGCTACTGAATCTTTTACTGGTACATGGACAACTGTGTGGACCAATGGGCTTACCAGCCCTGATCATTACAAAAGGATAATGCTACCACATCAAGCCCATTGTTGAAGAAAAAAATCAATTTATTGCTTATGTAGCTTATCCTTTAGACCTTTTTGAAGAAGGTTCTGTTACTAACATGTTTACTTCTATTATGGGTGATGTATTTAGGTCCAAAGCCCTGCGCGCTCTACATCTAGAGGATCTGCAAATCTCTCTTACTTATTCTAAAACTTTCTAGGGAACCCCTCATGGTATCAATGTTGAAAGAGATAAATTGAACAAGTATAGCCGTCCTTTATTAGGATGTATTATTAAACCTAAATTGGGTTTATCTGTTAAGAACTACGATAGAGTGGTTTATGAATGTCTATGTGATGGACTTGATTTTACCAAAGATGATGAGAATGTGAACTCCCAACTATTTATGCATTGGAGAGATTGTTTCTTATTTTGTGCCGAAGTTATTTATAAAGCACAGGCTAAAACAGGTGAAATCAAAGGGCATTATTTGAATGTTATTGCAGGTACATGCGAAGAAATTATCAAAAGGGCTGTATTTGTTAAAGAATTAGGAGTTCTTATCATAATGCATGACTACTTAAATGGGGGATTCACCGCAAATACTAGCTTGGCCCATTATTGCCCAGATAATGGTCTACTTCTTCATATCCATCGCGTAATGCATGCAGTTATTAATAGACAAAAGAATCATAGCATGCACTTTCGAGTACTAGTCAAAGCCTTACATTTGTCTGGTGGAGATTGTATTCACACTGGTACAGTAATAGGTAAACTTGAAGGAGAAAGAGAAATCATTTTGGGCTTTGTTGATTTACTACATGATGTTTTTGTTGAAAAAGATCGAAGTCGTGGTATTTTTTTCACTCAAGATTGGGTCTCTCTACCAGATGTTCTGCCCATGGCTTTGGAAGGTTTTCATGTTTGGCATATGCTTGCTTTGATCGAGATCTTTAGAGATGATTCCTACTACAATTCGATGGAGGATCTTTAGGACACCCTTAGGGAAATGCATCGGGTGCACCCTAGCTAATCAAGTAGCTCTAGAAGCATGTGTACAAGCTTGTAATGACGGATGCGATCTTGCTCACAAGGGTAATGAAATTATACGTAAGGCTAGCAAATGGAGTCCTGAACTAGCTGCTGCTTGTGAAGTATGGAAGAAGATCAAATTTGAATTCCAAGCAGTGGATACTTTATAATCCAATAATTACCATTTGTTTTAGTATTTATTAGTTGAATTTCAATTAAACTCAGCCCAATCTTTTACTAAAAGGATTAAGCCAACCCTACCCTATTATATATATTTTGGATAGATACATACTTCTCTAGATATATAAGATCTTAAATACAAAAATATAAGATTAAACACAACTCAAATTTTCTATTGTTATTGTTGTGTTGGGTCCACAATTAATCCTATATATGGATCCTTAGGATTGGTGTATTCTTTTATATCCCACAGTTTCGACTCATGGATCGAGCCAAGTATCACAACTTTTTCTACCCATCTTGTATGTTGTCCTTTTCATTCAGTGTTACAATAAAAACTTATTAGATTTTTTTATATTAGTATACGAGATTTTATGAAAAAAAGGCTTCACATCTTCGTATTCATAGAAGAGAACAAATATCTCTTGTTTCAATGAGAATTTTACATAACATGGGGAACCCACTATTTATATTTATAATTACAATTTTTAATTGAAACAAGGATTCCATCATATTCATATCATCATATTCATATATAGTGAGGTGATATTCTGGGTTCTCACAAAAGAGAATCCTTTCTTTTAATATTCATTGATTATTAGTTAATAATTATTAGTTAATAATCCTAGCAATTGCATCTATATGCTCATTCTGATAGGAAATGAAAATGAATTATTCAAATGATTTTTTATCGAATGACTATTCATCTATTGTATTTTCATGTAAATAGACATCCGAAACTATGGAAAAATCATGGTTCAATTTGATGTTGTCTAAGAGGCAATTAGAATACAGATGTGGGCTAAGTGAATCAATGGATAGCTTCGTCTTATTGAAAATACTAGTATAAGCTAAGACACAATTATAAATGATATGGATAAAAATGTTCATGGTTGAGGTGAGAGTTCTAGTTATTTCAGTAATGTTGATCGTTTAGTTAGCGCCAAGGACATTCGAAATTTCATCTCGGATGGCAGCTTTTTTGTTAGGGATAATAATAGAGATAGTTATTCTATATATTTTGATATTGAAAATCAAAACTTTGAGATTGACAATGATCATTCTTTTTTAGTGAACTAGAAAGTTTTTTTTTTGTTTTTATAGTTATCGTAATTATAGTTATATGAATAGTAGATTTAAAAGTGACGATCCCCCACTATGATCCTTACATGTACGATACTAAATATAGTTGGAATAATCACAATAATAGTTGCATTGACTCTTATCTTCGTTCTCAAATCTGTATTTATAGTTACATTTTTAGTGGGAGTGACAATTACAATGACAGTTATGGTGAAAGTGGAAAGAGTCATGAAAGTCAAAATTCCAATATAAGAACTAACACGAATGGTAGTGATTTAACTATAAAAGAAAGTTCTAATGATCTCGACATAACTCAAAAATACAAGCATTTATGGGTTTAATGCAAACATTGTTATGGATTAAATTATAAGAAATTTTTGAAGTCAAAAAATGAATATTTGTGAACAATGTGGATATTATTTGAAAATGAGTAGTTAAGATAGAATCAAACTTTCAATTGATCCGGGTACTTGGGATCCTATAGATAAAGACATAGTCTCTTTAGATCCCATTGAATTTCATTCAAAAAAGGAACCTTATAAGATCGTATTGATTCTTATCAAAGAAAGACAAAATTAACTGATGCTGCTCAAACCGGTACAGGTCAACTAAACGGTATTCCTACAGCATTTAGGGTTATGGATTTTCAGTTTAGGGGGGGTAGTATGGGATCCGTAATAGGCGAGAAAATCACCCGTTTGATCGAATATGCTACCAATAAAATATTACCCCTTATTCTAGTGTGTGCTTTCGAAGGAGCACAGATGCTAGAAAGAAGTTTGAGTTTGATGCAAATGGCTAAAATATCTTCCGCTTTATATGATTATCAATCAAATAAAAGGTTATTCTATGCGTCAATTCTTACATCTCCGAGTACCAGTAGGTAACAGCTAGCTTTGGTATGTTAGGGGATATCATTATTGCCAAACCTAATGCTTGTATTGCATTTACGGGTAAAAGAGTAATTGAACAAACATTGAATAAGACAGTGTGTGAAGGTTCACAAGTGGCTGAATATTTATTCCATAAGGGCTTATTCGATTCAATTGTGCCATGTAATCCTTTAAAAGGTGTTCTGAGTGAGTTATTTCAGCTTCATGCTTTTTTTTCCTTTGAGTCAAAATTCAATCAAATAGAGCAACGTAGTTAGTTTATCAGAATCACAGTAAAACCCTGTAGAATAGATTTTTCTTTGGTGACCTAAGATTGAATTATAGAAAGAATCACGCAGATAATTATTATTATTTCTTTTTACAGATATTACTGCATACTAATTAGTAAACCTCTATCAACAAGATAAAAAGCGAATTATTCCTTTCGTGAAATTAGAATTAGGTGAGCCAAAAAAGGAACTAATTTTATTTTCCTCTATTATGTATATAATTCAAATATAGAAAACATAGAGTCTTACATCTTTTTTTTACAATTCTATTTTTACTAAAATTCCCTGTTGTTGGATCATATTCTAATAAATCTTTCTAGAATTTGTAATGGAATAAATTTTATTCTTTTTTTATTAATTAAAATTAAAAAAAGAACAATAGAAGAAGAAGAATAATAATTAATAATTAAAAAAGTGGATTATCATACATATATTTCACTTAGAAAGATGAATAAGTCCATTTATTTAGTTCCACATTTCTTGTACCTATTAGATATATATTCATTTAGATACATTTAGTATAATTTTGTAATATGCAAATTGTATCATTATATAATATAAAAATTCGAATTATTGTAAGATATCTTTAGAATTAAGAATATAACAATAACAGGTACAAGTATTAAATTGAGGTATCCATTCTATGACAACTTTCAATAACTTACCCTCCATTTTTGTGCCTTTAGTAGGCCTAGTATTTATGGCAATTGCAATGGCTTCTTTATCTCCTCATGTTCAAAAAAATAAGATTTTTTAGATTTGATGAGACCAAATCTCATCCTTTTTTTTTTCGTTTTCAAGACTTAGATAACACAAATATCTATTTAATTGAATATTGTATAACATGTAAATTCCTCCGGATCTAAATGAAAAAACTTATACATGTGTAAACATGATATCTGGGTAAATGAATTATTGTTATTTTCAAAAATATATCGTGATTGGGCGAATGTATGAAATTAAAGTCAATATATGTATATGTATGTATATATCTATAAGGGACCATATGAGGGGGATGTTATTTATTATTTTAGATCTAACTAATTCTATGAATTACTCCTAAAGGTTCACATCAAAATACTGCTAGTTGATTAGAGTTACTTCGAAAACAAAAAAAGTAAAATTTTGGTTATTCTCTTAGTTCCAATAAAATGCAACTGGATTTAATATGTATGAGTTGGCGATTAGAATCTATATGGATAGAATTTATGGCGGGGTCTCGAAAAACAAGTAATTTTTGTTAGGCTTTTACCCTTTTTTAGGTTCATTAGGATTCTTATTGGTTGAAACTTCCAATTATCTTGGTAAGAATTTGATGTCTTTATTTTTGTCTCAGCAAATAATTTTTTTCGCAAGGGATTGTGATGTCTTTCTATGGGATCGCGGGTCTCCTTATTAGTTCCTATTTGTGATGCACCATTTTGTGGAATATAGACAGTGATTATGATCGATTCGATAGAAAAGAAGGAATAATGTGTATTTTTTTATTGGGAATTTCTTGGAAAAGATCGTCGAATCTTTTTACAATTCCTTATGAAAAGTATTCAGTCCATCAAAATAGAAGTTAAAGAGGGTATTTATGCTCATCATGTCCTTTATATGGAAATCAGAGGCCAGGGGGCTATTCCTTTAACTCGTACTGATGAGAATTTAACTACGCGAGAAATTGAGCAGAAAGCTGCTGAATTGGCCTATTTCTTACATGTACCAATTGAAGTATTTTGAAAAAAACTGAAGACTAAATGCTTTCACAGCAAGAGCAAAACAACTCAAGAATTTTTTTTTTCTATAGCATAACTTAATTGAAGTTTCTTCAAAATGCCCAGTAGCAGATGTATACGAAATAGTTCTAAGAAGAGCAAAAAAGCGAAACTATTTTTATCTGCAAAAATAGTTTTTTATGCGTATGAAATCGATTCAACCTAATTCAATAACAAAACAAGTAACCAATCGAAATAATAAATTCATCTTATATATTAAATATATTAAAGCGTTTTGAAATAAAGAATTTGTCTTTTTATTTTCAAGATTTGGAATTGATACGTTAGACATTACATACAAATCGATTATATCTTGTAAATTATCTCTACTTTCTTTTATTTTGTCACTTGACCCTTCATCCTTTCTTTTGTACTCCTTAATTTAATGACCAAAGAATTGGATCTCTTTCTTATAAAGAAAACTTTTCTTTCCTTTTTTGCCACTCTTTTTTTATCATTACAATATTCTTCATAAATTTCGTCTCAATTTTTTCTGTATTATAGTATATATAGCAAACAAAATTTTTCTTCCACATATTTGATAGAAAAGGAGTTCTTTCGTCTCAAAATCTAAATAATATTCATTACTTGAAGTGGTTCTTTTGGGCATTCAACGAAAGAAGTGGTTCAAATTTGATCCTGAAAACTATATTTTTTTATTATTTCTTCATTCAAATTGAAAGTGGATTCTTATTCTTAGTCTATTTCTATATTCTTTCTAGATTCAAAGACTAACCATTGAATCGCAAAAAAAAAAAAAAAAAAAACAAAGAATAGATTCATAGGCTCGATATGTTATATTATAATAGAACTCATGCTTGATAGAAATATTAAATCGCATAGAGTTAACAAATGAAGTAGGTTCATTAACAGTTCAGAGATGAAAAATGGCAAAAAAAAAAAAAGAGAGAAGAAAAAGCAATCATTCCTCTTATATATCTTGCATCTATAGTATTTTTGCCCTGGTGGATCTCTATCTCATGTAATAAAAGTCTAAAAACTTGGATTACTAATTGACGGAATACTAAGTAATCCGAAACTTTTATGAATGATATTCAAGAAAAGAGTTTTCTAGAAAAATTCATACAATTAGAGGAACTCTTTCTGTTGGATGAAATGATAAAGGAAAAAATTAGAGGAACTCCTCTATATCTATATATATTCTAGTAAAAAAATTTTCGTAAACATAAATAGCAAAATTGTGGATAGGGAACTATACTAAATTAGCGACTTACCCAATTTTATTGTGAAAATTTTTGGGATCAATGATTGGACCATGCAAACTAGAATTACCCTTTCTTGGATAAAGGAAGAGATTACTTGATCTATTGTCGTCTTACTCATGATATATATAATAACTTGGGCATTCATTTCAAATGCATATCCCATTTTTGCATAGCAAGGTTATGAAAATCCACGAGAAGCAACAGGGTGTATTGTATGTGCCAATTGCCATTTAGCTAATAATCTTGTGGATATTGAGATTCCATAAATGCTACTTTCTGATACTATATTTGAAGCAATTGTTAGAATTCCTTATGATATGCAACTAGAACAAGTTCTTGTTAATGGTAAAAATGGGGCTTTGAATGTGGGTGTTGTTCTTATTTTACCAAAGGGGTTTGAATTAGCCCCCCCTTGATCGTATTTCGTCTGAGATGAAAGAAAAGATAGGTAATCTGTCTTTTCAGAGTTATCGTCCCACTAAAAAATATTCTTGTGATAGGTCATGTTCCTAGTCAAAAATATAGTCAAATCACCTTTCCTATTATTTCCTCAAACCTGGCTATTAATAAAGATGCTCATTTCTTAAAATATCCCATATACTGAATAAGGGAAGGGGTTAGATTTACCCTGATGGGAGAAAAAGTGACATTACAATTTGTTATGCTACGGCAACAGGTATAGTAACCAAACTTTTACGAAGAGAAGAAGGGGGATACTAAATGACCATAATCAATGCATCGGATGGACATCAAGTTGTTGATATTATCCCTCCAAGATTAGAAATTCTTGTTTCAGAGGGCAAATCCATCAAACTCAATCAACCATTAATGAGTAATCCTAACTGGGTGCATTTGGTCAAGGGGATGTAGAAATAGTACTTCAAGATCCATCACGTGTCCAAGGCCTTTTGTTCTTCTTATCATCTATTGTTTTGGCACAAATCTTTTTGGTTCTTAAAAAGAAACAGTTTGAGAAGGTTCAATTGTTCGAAATGAATTTCTAGATCCATGGATTTATCAATATCAAATTCGTGAAAAAGAACCAAATTCTTGTTGGCAATTAGGTATGATCAAAAAATTTTATGAAAAGCCTTTTGCCTCTGATGTAGTACAGATAGTATCCTATTTCGGCTAATGTCCTGTTTTGACTAGATATTTTAGTTTCCCATTTAGTCAGTTTTCAATTTGGTCAGTGTCCTATTCTCTCAAGTTTCTCACTTAGTTAGCTTCCTATTCTTTCAAGTTTCCTATTTCTAGTTTTCCCATTCTTTCTGTATTTCCTATTCTTAGTTTATTTCTTTACATTATTTAAAGATCTATTATAATAGTTAGAGGCAATTCAATACAATTCATTAAATTTTCCTCTAAAGGTTTAGCCTTCGAGTTTGTTCTTTTATTTTATTTCGCTTCTATTTCGGAGCAAACCTTCCGCTGCACCAAATTGGTATCAGAGCAAGGATTTTACCTTTATTCTGATGGCTGACGACGATTCTAGTGGGATGCAAGCCACCGATAACGAACGGCGGTTTGAAAAGTTCGAGCAACGACTTGATGGGATCGATGGAACCCTTCATAATCTTGTGCAGTTGATAACTGCAATGACCATGGAAGGAAGACGTGATTCCATGGAGCAAAGACCAAATCAGCATGACAACATAAAGAATGGTGGCCAACAAGACTTAAGTCGTGCAGATTTTATTCCAAAAAAATTCTAGGGCAGCAAATCATGTGGATTTGTAACCTAGACACCAACCACCAGTTGACCTAGGCTTAAGATGTCAACAAAAGCTTATGACAGGTCACGAGGATCAATACCAACCCCAAATTGGCTCAAGAATTGATAACGAAGCCCCAATTCAAGTAGGACAAGCCATGAATCATGATGTTCCATTACGGGTCTATGAACGACAACACCGAAGAGCTCTTGTATGGCGGCGTGATGGTGAGTTTGAAGTTAGGGATGCCCTTCCTCCTTTTTGAGATAGTGATTTTCAACATCAAAGTTGGAAGAATGTTCAAAAAAGGCAGCCACGGAGGTTGGGTTTTTCATCTGAAGAAGAAGAAGATTTTTGTTTTAGGGACAGAGATCGAGGCCCACACACTCAAGAATTTAAGATGAAGATAGATTTACCAAGTTTCGACGGTCGTTTAAACATTGAAGATTTCCTCGATTGGGTAAGCATTGTTGAAAACTTTTTTGATTATTTGAATATTTCAGAAGAAAGTCAAGTTAAGCTCGTGGCATACAAGTTGAAAGGCGTTACTTCTGCTTGGTGGGAGCAACTTCAATATAATCGCTAACGCCAAGGAAAACAGTGTGTTCGCACTTGGTCCAAGATAAAGCAATTACTACAAAGATGATTTCTCCCTCCAGATAATGAGTAATTTTTATATCAACAATATCAAAATTGTCGACAAGTCAATCGTACGGTTAATGACTACACAGAAGAATTCTATCGATGAAACGCGCGAGTTAATTTGCCTGAGACAGAGGATCAATTGATTGCTCGTTATATTGGAGGTCTAAAGATGGTCATCCAAGATCGACTTGCTCTTCAAAGGATTTGGACCATGACAGATGCGGTTAATTTGGTAATAAAATTGGAAACTCAGGTCAACAGATCCATTATGTATCCCTAGAATAACTTTCAATGACAAAATTAAAAAGTTTCTTCTGCTTTAAAAAAGTCAACAACTCCGAGCAGCAACAGTAGTCGAAATAAAAATACATCTTTGACTCAAAATTTAGCACAGAATCAAGACCACGCTTCAACCTCTATTCGGTCCAACATCCAAGGTAGTAAACAGCGGCATCAAGTCAATAATGATCTTTATACGCGCCCTAATCTTGGAAAATGTTTCTGATGCAATCAATCAGGCCACCTTTCAAATCAATGTCCAAGTAAAAGATATGTTAACTTTGCAGAAGAAGATGGTAGTAATGAAGAACAAGTTCTTGAAGAGAAAATTTATGATGGTGCTGAGTTTGCAGAAGGAGATGTGGGGGAAGTGGTGTGTATTGTCCAACGACTATTGCTTGCCCCAAAGAAACTTGATAATACTCAACGACACAAGATCTTTCGAACTCGATGCACTATTCATAATAAGGTGTGAAACGTCATTATTGATAGTGGCAGTAACGAGAATGTTGTCTCTAAAGTCCTCGTGAAAGCATTAAATTTGCAGACTGAGAAACATCCTTCTCCATATAAGATCGCATGGATTAAGAAAGGTTTAGAAGTTCAAGTGCAAGAAGTTTGCAAGATTTCTTTGTCAATCGGGAAATATTACAAAGATGAGGTCGCATGTGACATAGTGGAGACGAATGCTTGTCATATCCTATTAGGAAGACCATGGCATTATAATGTTGATGCTACCTACACAGGACGAGATAATACTTTTATCTTTCGGTGGCTTCACAAAAAGATCGTGTTACTACCACAATCTCAACCTTCAGATAGCAACTCTGTTATTAAGGAAGATAAGCTATTGTTCACTAACGTAGCAACCTCAAAATTCTTCAAGCAAGTTAAAGAGAAAAGCTTTATCGTCGTGTTAGTTGGGAAAGACCAATCTGAAGAAACTGTTGAGGTTCCGCCCAAGATCCAACAGGTACTTACTGATTTTGCTGATTTGTCTCCTAGTAAATTACCTAATGAGCTACCTCTTATGCGAAATATTCAACATCATATCGATTTAGTATGTGGAGCTAGTTTTCCTAACTTGTCACATTACCGTATGAGCCCAACTGAGCATGAAGAATTACAGCGACAAGTTAATGAGTTGCTCGGAAAAGGTTTGATTCATGAGAGTATGAGTCCTTGTGCAGTTCCTGGTTTACTCACCCTGAAAAAAAATGGCAGCTGGAGAATGTGTGTGGACAGTCGAGCTATTAATAAAATAACGGTTAGATATCGCTTTCTTATCCCTCGTCTTAATGATATGCTTGACAGGTTAAAAGGTCCTGTGGTATTCACCAAACTTGACTTACGAAGCAGATATCATCAGATTCGTATTCGACCAGGAGATGAGTGGAAAACGGCTTTCAAAACTAAAGATGGTCTTTACAAATGGCTAGTGATGCCTTTTGGTTATCAAACGCACCCAGCACATTCATGAGATTGATGAATCAGGTTCTTCGTCCATTTATTAGAAAATTTATGGTGGTTTATTTTGATGATATTCTTATCTACAGTAAGGATGAAGGGGAGCACTTGTCACATCTCAAGGAAGTTCTATTAGCTTTACGAGCTAACAAGTTGTATATCAATATTAAAAAATGCAGCTTTATGACTGACCATCTTTTATTCCTTAGCTTTATAGTAGGAAGACATGGTATTCAACTTGACAAGGCAAAGGTGAAGGCAATTCATGAGTGGTCTGTTCCTAAAACTGTGTGTGAAATGCAGAGCTTCCATGGCCTAACCACTTTTTATAGGCGTTTTATTTGAGGATTTAGCACAATTATGGCACCTATTACCAATTGTCTAAAGAAAGGCCAATTTCAATGGGGCGACACGCAAGAAGATAACTTCTCAATAATAAAGGAAAAATTATGCAATACACCAGTGTTAGCACTCCTCAGTTTTGACAAAGTATTTGAGGTTGAGTGTGATGCATCAGTTTCAGGAATTGGAGCAGTATTATCCCAATAAGGGCGTCCGGTAGAATTTTTTAGTGAAAAGGTTAGTGAATCCTGACAAAAATGGACTACATATGAGTTAGAATTTTATGTTGTTGTTCGTGCCTTGAAGCATTGGGAGCATTATTTGATGTTATACATGGATCATCAAGCTTTAAAGTTTGTTAATTCTCAAAAGATGATGAATTGGATGCATGCTCGATAAATTACCTTTTTGCAGAATTTCACTTTTACTATCAAACATAAATCTGGCAAAGAAAATAAAGTAGCTGATGTATTAAGTCGACGTGCCTCTTTACTAACTACAATGAGTACTGAGGTTGTGGGGTTTGACTATTTAAAGGACATATATGCTACTGATGAGGATTTTGGCAAAATATGGACACAATGCAAAAGCAAGGAGTTTGCTTCTGATTTTCTTATCCAAGACGGATTCTTATTTAAAGGTACGCAATTATGTATTCCTTGTTCTTCTTTACGTGAATATTTGATTAGAGAGTTGCATGCTAGAGCATTGGGAGGACATGTCAGTCAAGATAAAACAATTAGTTTGGTTGAAGAAAGATTTTATTGGCCTCAGTTAAAGAGGAATATTGGACATTTTGTTCAGTATTGCTTAGTGTGTCAAAAAGCTAAAGGACAAATGCAAAATACTAGATTTTATACTCCTTTGCCTATTCCAGAGACAATTTGGCAAGATTTAATTATGGATTTCATTCTTGGCCTCCCAAGGACCCAATGAGGAGTTGATTCTGTTTTGGTTGTAATTGATCGATTCTCCAAGATGGCTCACTTTCTTCCTTGCAAGAAGATTTCAAATACTTCTTATGTGGCTCATTTATTTTTTTGTGAGATTGTTCACTTACACGGTATTCCTCATTCTATAACTTTTGATAGAGATAAAAAATTTCTAAGTCACTTTTGGAGAACTCTATGGAAATTATTTGATACATCGTTGAAATATAGTATTACCAGTCACCCCCAAACCGATGGACAAACTGAGGTGGCTAATCGTACTCTCGCAAATATGATTCGATGTGTTAGTGGAGATAAACCGAAGCAGTAGGATGCTGCTCTTCCACAGATTGAGTTTGCTTTTGATAGTATGCCTAATCATTCGACCAAAAAGGCTCCTTTCAAAGTTGTCTACACTAGTATTCCAAGGCATACAGTGGATTTGGTTTGTCTTCCCTCTTTTCCTAATGTCGACCCTAATGCTGAGGAGTTTGCAGAGCAAATTCAATAGATTCATCATGAGGAGGCGAAGAATTTAGATAAGGCTAATCTTCGTTACAAGATTGCTGCAGACCAACATCGACGTCTTAAATTATTTAATGAAGGTGATCTGGTGATGATTCATCTTCGAAAGCATCGTTTTCCTATTGGCACATACAATAAGCTCAAAGATAAGAAGATTGGTCCTTTTCGCATCCTTCAGAAGATTAGTGACAATGCTTACAAGATCGATCTCCCCGATGATATGAATATTTCCAATACTTTCAGTGTTGCTGATATCTTTGAGTATTTTCCCCCATATGAGTTTTCTTTGCAGCCATAAAACTCGAGGGCGAGTTTTCTTCGAAGTGGAAGGGATTGATGTAGTACACATAGTATCCTATTTCGGCTAATGTCCTATTTTTACTAGATATCTTAGTTTCCCATTTAGTCAGTTTCCTATTCTCTCAAGTTTCCCAATTAGTTAGCTTCCTATTCTTTCAAGTTTTCTATTTTTAATTTTCATATTCTTTCTGTATTTCCTATTCTTAGTTTATTTCTTTGCATTATTTAAAGACCTATTGTAATAGTTAGAGGCAATTCAATACAATTCATCAAAATTTTCTCTAAAGGTTTAGCCTTCGGGTTTGTTCTTTTATTTTATTTCGCTTTTATTTCGAAGCAAACCTTCCGCTGCACCAGCCTCTTTATAATCTTTTTCTACGAGATGTGAGGAATTACTTATACCGCATTACTAATCATAGTATGTATATTGTGAACAATTAACGTTACTCTTTTTTTTTTTTTCAATCTAAATTTTAAAGGGTGTCACTATGTCACTTTGTCAAATTTACATGGTATTCAATAATCAAGAGTTTGATTTCCTATTCTAATAGAATAAAATTTGACTAGACACTAAACATAAGATAAGTAAGTGGAGAAAAAAAGGAAGGAAAAATAAGGGGAACAAATAATTATAGGGAGTTTTATTCGTCTTCCCAGTCTTCCACACAAGAAAAGGAAATTTACACATCCTTTTCTTGTGTCGATCTTGTGCGAAAAAGCTTCTTGATCCCATTCGTCAAAGAGTCCAATTCTTAGTTTATATTTTTTTTTCAAGTTTATTAAAACTTTTTTTTAGATTTACGTATAAGTAAATAAAAGTAGTGGACAAACAAAAAAAAAAGCGAATTTTTGAGAAAATAGAACTTCTTCAATGAACTATTATAAAAAAATTTCAATTTTTTCTATTTTGAAGAGATATTAAAATAAATAAGAGTAAGATTCTACTAGTATAGAAAGGATGTGCATAATATCTAATCGTCAGAAAAATAAATATATTGTGTTAGCCAGGAAAAGGAAATTTAGTGATTCCTTCTTTCTTCTAACTTTGAAAGTATCAACAGATACTATCAAAGAACAGATGTTTTGAATTAATTAATCAAGTTAATTTTTCAAAAACATCATCAAAAAAAAATGAAATAGAGTTTTTTTTAAACATAAAAAAAAGTGATTTATATGAGGAAACTCTTATGATTATTAGGAATTCAACAGGACCTTCCTCTTCGAATCAGACAAAGAAAAGAAGAGTTAGGCCTCCTTGAGTTCTTATGCTTTCATGTCAACAACTCAGTTCATCTGATTCCTGCAGGGATGAACCCAATCCAGAATATGAACCATAAAAGAAAATACCTATTAAACCAATCATAGGAATACTAGTTACAATACCTATTATTCAAAGAGGAATCCTTCCAGTAGTATCAGCCATTTATCTTGCTTCCCGCCACATTTCATTAAGTGTTCATGCTAGAAACATAAGCAGTCATAGATAATTATGAGATGTGATCCTTCCAAATGGAATAATAAAATTTCTATTATTATTTATTTTATTATTCTACTACTTTTTTTAATTCTCTTAATTGAAGAAATAATTGGAAAATAAAATAGTAAGCACAAAAATGAGCAATAACCCCTAGTAAAGACTGGTACGATTTAATTCAACATTTCATTCGCTTAGGTTTGATGTTTTCATAACTCTATAAATTTGAATTAGGTTTATCGTTGATGAATTGCATTGCTGATATTGACCCCATAAAAGAAACGGTAGGTACAGCTAGTTCATGAACAGCCAACCAGCGCACCGTGAAAATTTGATAGGTTCGATCTATGGTCATTCGTCCTCCTAAAAAGATCTATTAAATTCATTGAGTTGTCCCAAAGGATCAAAACAGTTGGTTATTAATGGAATTCCCTATCAACTCTCTGTAAAATACTCGTTTGGATGAGGGCTTCCAAACACATCATAAGCTAAACCCGTGCTGACGAATAACCAACTCACAATGAACAGGGAAGATACAATAATGCTATGAATGGCCCAGTGTCGAATACTAGTAACAATATCAGTAAAAGAACGTTCTCTTGTGCTTTCAGACATATCGAGCTCTACATATTCCTTAGGGGGAATCGATTCTGTAAAAGACGAGATTAGGAAATTCAATAAAATTGAATCTTTGTGAGATCGTCAATATTATACCAAGGGTATTTGTAGAGTACACCAAATCAGTATAGCTATCCTTCTTCTGGCACAACAACCTAATTTCAATTAGTATCGAAATGAAGTTAATTTCTTT
Organism: Moringa oleifera; assembly: GCA_021397835.1. Lineage (NCBI taxonomy): Eukaryota > Viridiplantae > Streptophyta > Magnoliopsida > Brassicales > Moringaceae > Moringa > Moringa oleifera. The sequence goes on along the minus strand of JAJFZO010000049.1, from coordinate 10,728,419 downwards.
CTTCTTTTTTTTTTCTTGCTTGTCGATGTATACTCATTGTACCATTCAACAGAAAATTCCTCAAATTCCTAGGGATTCTCGCCATTGTTGGCTTTGGACTAAAAATGAAAGATTAGATAACATGTGAATCCAACGGGTTGGTTTCTAATAATTCATGAAGAAAATTATCATATTTCTGCAATTTAATTGAATACGAAATCTATAAATCTCATTTTCTTTGCGAATTGTAAAAAAGGTTTTTGTTTTGTTTTTTTTTTGGTAATGTAATCCCCTCCTTTTTTCATTTTAAGGAATTAGTTACTTGCCTATTAACAAGTAAAAGTAGTGGATAGTTTTCGATAAAAGGAGGAGAAGAACGAATAAAAAAATTCTATTTAATCAATACTGTAATGCATGCATTGTTTTGTTGTATTAGATCCAAAGCCTTTTTTCTTTACCTAATTACAAAGCTGGGTTTTTAGACTTTATATAGAATCTGGATATGTAATCTGGAAGGATAAAAACCATAGAAAAGAAAAGATAATAGAAATTCCTAATTACTTTAAAATTTAGTTAAAATAAAGATTTTTTAAAGTGATCTCATCGCACGATACCTTTTTTTCTTCTCATTCGAGACATTATATGAATGAATCCACTCTACTATTAAATCTAATGAGTTAAAATTAAAGTAAATTAAATAAAGTAAATAAAAAAGGTAGAAGGTTATAAGTTCACTATTTATTCCAAAATCGAAAAAAATTTGAAACAATTAAAAAACAAAGAATGAATGAAAGAAATGATTTTCCAATTTTTTACATATTCATTCAAAAAAAAAAAAAGTTACATGTTTTGAATAAGTTACATGGCACAGTTCCTATTATTTTAAGTATTAGTATACTTAAGAGTTTCCCAATGAATCCGTTGCGTTGATTCTGAATCACGCACAGGATGGGCAAATGTCAAAGGTACTGAATTGATTTCTTTTTCTACTTCTGTTACTTTATTTTTGTTAATACGGCCTATAATAATTGATCAGTCACAAATTTTCAATTGAATTTTTTACTTCTTTCAATTGGTATTTTTGCTTATCCCCGTCTCTTTCAAAAATGAAAACTTAGGAAAGTGCTTTAGAAAGATATGGATAAAAAAAGAACATATTTCATTTAGCCCCTTCATGCCTACTATAACTAGTTATTTCGGTTTTCTACTAGCAGCTTTAACTATAACCTCAGCTCTATTTATTGGTCTAAGCAAGATACGGCTTATTTGAAATTAATTGAATGAAGAGTTTATTTTATAAAAAGAAATCTTTCTGTGGTATTCCATATATTCGATAGTTCTTTACTTTACCGTATTAATTACCAATTATTGGTCATTGAGATTCATGGGCAATACAGATTAATATTTAGGGATAGATATTACCTCTCTTTTTCCCCTTTCAAAAAAATCGAAATGATTGAAGTTTTTCTATTTGGAATCGTTTTAGGTCTAATTCCTATTACTTTGGCTGGATTATTCGTAACTGCGTATTTACAATACAGACGTGGTGATCAGTTGGACCTTTGATTAATTAACATTTCTTTTTTTGACTGACCTCCTCCTTTCTTTAATTTGTGGGAGGTCAAATTCAGATTCAGATTGCTGTTCAATTATTTGAGTTCAATGTAATTTTCGACCTAACAAACAAGAGCGTAATCACGCTCTGTAGGATTTGAACCTACGACATTGGGTTTTGGAGACCCACGTTCTACCGAACTGAACTAAGAGCGCTTTCTTATTTCTTATCACATAAGACTATAAAGACGAGTATTTTTTTTTTAACCCCAATACATTTTGTACGCCTATACTATCATATAGAATATCATAAAATTCAAAAATTATGTATGTCCGATTTTATTTAATCGATCTAAAATGGATCCCTCCTTACTGCTCAGAGGAGAAGTAATAGGTAGGGATGACAGGATTTGAACCCGTGACATTTTGTACCCAAAACAAACGCGCTACCAAGCTGCGCTACATCCCTTTCAATTGGTCTACAGTGTCATTGTAGAGAATCCCTGTCTTGTTTTCCACATCCTTATTTTCTCTATTGATATACAAAATTTCTCTTGCCCAGTTCTTCTTTTTTTTGTCTCATATCATTTAAATATAATAAATAATAAATGAATATTTTTCGCGCGAATTCTCTCAATTCTGTTTTCAGGTGAAAAAGGGGCGTATTTTTCTGTTTTAAGAAAAGGAAAATCTTATCTATCGAATCGTTGTACATTTCAATTTGTATTTTGAATTTTGGATTGGGGATTCCGTGTACAAATACAAGTAGTCCTTAACTACATATACATCGGATTATATATGTATTACCATATTGTAATACAATAAAGAAAAAAGAAGGAGGATTAAAAATGCGAGATCTAAAAACATATCTTTCCGTAGCACCGGTACTAAGTACTCTATGGTTCGGTTCTTTAGCAGGTTTATTGATAGAGATTAATCGTTTATTTCCGGATGCATTGACATTCCCCTTTTTCTCATTCTAGTTATTGACATGGGACGGGGTTAAGAAAATTAGAGATACAATCAAATATCTGTGACTAACCCCCCCTTTTTTTAGAATTAGGTAGACTAAGGAGGGGGGGAAAGATAAAGAAAAAAAGAATTCAACCTCATCGAAACTCGGGTTCAAGATTAATAGGGCGAAAACTCAAATGTGACTAGGGCAAGAGAACAGTATCGTATCCTAGAAGATACTTAAATAAAATACTGTACAGCGATTCTAAATATAGTTAGAAAAAATCATTGTATTGTTTATTATTTTATTTAATTACTATATTAATATTGATTGCAACGAAATATTTCATAATTTTATTTTGAGTTAGTAACTTTTTCTCTGCTTTAGATTGGAAAATAGAAGATTAGGGTGAGTCAAAAATCCGAAGGAGGTTCATGGTCAAGGGTAAAGGTATCTAAGTAACGATTATTTTGGAATGTACCAATTGTGTTCGAAACAGTGTTCATAAGGAATCAACGGGCATTTCTAGATATATTACTCAAGAGAATCGACATAATATGCCCAGTCGATTGGAATTGAGGAAATTCTATCCTTATTGTTTCAAACATACAATTCACGGGGAGATAAAGAAATAGATCGAATTGAGTCTTTATATGTCAACCTTCAAAGGAACATGAAAAAAAATGACATTAGGTATATTACATATATTTATATATAAAATATAAACAAATAAATAAATATAAACAAAGCAAATCCTATTCATTAATTGTATATAAATCATTTTTTATCCGATCGAAATAGGATTTTAGATTAGAAATAAGGAATAAACAAATCATGGATAAATCTAAACGACTCTTTCCTAAATGTAAATGACCTTTTCGTAGGCGTTTGCCTCGATCCAATCGAGGAATCGAATTGATTATAGAAACATGAATTTAATTAGTCGATTTATAAGTGAACAAGGAAAAATATTATCTAGACGGGTGAATAGATTGACCTTAAAACAACAACGATTAATTACTATTGCTATAAAACAAGCTTGTATCTTTGTTACCTTTTCTTAATAATGAGAAATAATTTGAATGAAGCGAGTCAATTGGTAGAACTACTAGTCTTAGAACCAAAAAAAAAAAAAAAGGCTTATTCTTCAATTGAATAAAAATTTCAATCCGAACTCAACGGCTAATTAATGTTTTGTTCAAAAAATTTGAAAATCAAAATTTGACTATCATGTCTATTGTAAGAAATAAATAAATAAATAAAAGAATCTTTGAAAAAGAATAAGAAGAAGAATAAATTTTTTTATTGAGCATATTCACTCATTTTGTTTTGAGACTTTATATTTTATCATATTAATTTCTACTCTACCTTCCTCAAGCTCATTCTCTCAGAACTCCATTTAAAACATTTGAGTGGATTCCTTCTAGCTTCCTTATTTTATGATCTCATTTTATATAGCTATTTGTGTAAGTATTATACGATTAAGAAGCAACTGCTTCTCATACAGATTTTGTATACATTTATTCTAGTAATCCAAAAACGACGAAAATCTCTTTTTTTTTCCCACCTCTATCTCGATGAGTAGAAACCAAAGCTCTTGTTCTCTGTTGAGTAATTGTTCGAGTAAGTCGTGAATGAGCCCCTCGAAAGCTTAATGCAAATAAACAAATTTTTATTCTACATCTCTTAGCTATATATCCACGTCTAATTCTGGTCATTGAATAAATGAAACTTTGATGAATATCTAATTTTTTCTTTTAGTTATTCTTTTCCCCTTTACTAGTCTATTAATAAAAATTCCAATGGCTTTTGCTACTCTAACCTTGCCCCCCCCCCCTTTTACGATTTTTTCTTTTTCTTTTTTAGGTATCTCATCCAGAAATAAGAAATTGTATTGATACTTGGTATGAAAAAAAGCATAATAACTAAAAAAAGTAGTAAATAGAAATGATAAATAAATAGTGGGTTCCATTGTTTCTACAATTACTTCTTAAACGGTGAGGCCTCTCTATACACGGGAGCTTTTTCCTTCAATTAATCAATACTATTGGTAACTTGTACAGTTCACACTCTTTGGCTTTACCCATGAATTTTCCAGTATAAGGTCTTGTCTTTCACAACGAGATCTATTTTATGCAGTAATAATATTTAATTATGAGGATTAGTTGGGTAACTGACCCTATTAGTCCATTCTTACAAGAGTAGAAGCAGAATCTTTTTGTTTAAATAACATAGGATTTTCCCCGGGTAATGGATAACCGTTTGTTAACAATAGGGGATTATTTCTCCCATATTGAGGTGTTAGATTTGCACCAATGGAAACCATAAGTTTCATATACAATAGAAGGATATGATAGATCCATCTTTTTTAAATAGTGAATGAAGTTCCTCCATTCTATTTTATTCATTGGTACTGATCATTAATATTAAAAAAAAAGTTTGCTTTCTTTTGTCTCAGTCCATGATCTGAACGAGTCGCACATACACCCTAGTACACGTTCCTCGACACTGAGGACATCCCCGAAGCGCGGTGGTTTCATGACATTTCTGATTGGCTATCTTGTGTTTCTAATAAGTTATTTAATAGTTGGCATGCTGAATCATATGCATAATGGGCTGGTTTAGATTGATCCTAACCAGATGATTCTGAATTACAATTACTTCCATTAAACATTCTATTAAATGTTTAATAGAATATTTAATACAATGTTAAACTAAACTAAAGCCTTAAATAAAATCTTTAATTATGGATTTGCGTGAAATCAGTACTACTTTTTATTGAACCGTTACAAGATCAATAATTCCATGAGCTTGGGCTTTTGTTGCTGACATAAAAACATTGCTTTCCATGTCTTCGGATACAACCCATAAGGGCTTGCCGTTCTTTGTACATAAATCCTTATGAAGGTTTTGCGAAGTTTCAGTAGTTCTTCCACTTCCAGGATATATTCTCCCATTTATGCCTCATTAAAAGAACTAGCAGGTTGATGGATCATTGCCCTAATGATATAACGTAACAAATCTTTCTTCTATCTCGCATGCTGAGGCGAGAAGACGAGATAACGAATAATAAGGAAAAAAAAAGATGGAATTGAGCAATCATACAGGCATTTTTTGTGCATTGCATATGATTCTACAATGGAATTCATGTTGTTTACCTTTCCTTTCATCGAAGAAAGGGAAAAAACAGGGTCTATTAGACCCACATCAATAAATGATCCAATTATCACCCTTTTTTTTTTGGAGGAGTTAAAAAAATACTATGATGGTCTCGTTGCTTTATATATTTATTTTATTAATTTCATCTATGATTCAGCAATCCCAAAGTTTCTTTTTTGTTCATTTCATAACATAAATATTCTTAATAGCCTTCTGGTGTGAAATGGGCCCACGATAGCTAAGATAAAATTGGAAATCCCCCTTATCTCATACTACTCTTTCGATACATAATCTAATATTTTGAAAAAAAAATTCATATCGAATTCGAAGTGCCATGCTATTATTATTTATTAATTCATATTTCATATGGCGAAGGCATAATCTTCTTTTTCTCGCAAATAAAAAACTCATTGGTGCCAAGCGTGAGGGAATGCTAGACGTTTGGTAATTTCTCCTCCGACTAGGATAAAAAAAATCCCATTAAAGTGACCAATCCCATGCATATTGTCTGTACATCCGATTGCACAAATTGCATAGTATCATAAATAGCCACTCCAAGTATTACCCATCCATCCAAAAGAGTTTATAAACAAATATAGATTTTTGGTATCATTTTCTATACTAAGATATACCATAAGACCAATAAGTTGATTCGAGATCTCACTATCAACCTCTTGGCCTAAAAAAGTAATCTTTCTCAATAAAGTTGGCTGATTAAGATAAAATCAAATTGTATCCCTTAGGAGCTGTACAGGCTCCTTTTGATGCTTGCGGTTTAGCAAAAATTATGAAAAAAATCAATGTGTAGATTTCAGCCCTCTTTCTTTTTTCATAGCAAGCCTTTTATAACTTTTATTAAAGGCCTCCTTTTTTCTTCCATTTTTAAAGAAAGATGCGTTTTGACCTTTGCCTAATCATATAATATAAAAAATTTCACTAAGCTTATCGGACTAACTTCTCATTGATGTTTTTTTTTTTTCATGAAGATCCAATCCAAATTGCGATGTCATTTTCTTATTCCTGAATGGGCTTCTTCAATCTTGTATTCAATTTTTTTTAGGTTTATGCTCTACTCTGAGTAAAGATCTGCCCGATTTTGATTTGCACATAAGGACAAATGAACCAAATACCACGTCTTTTTGCTACAACTTTTTTTTTTTTTCAATTCATTTCTTTCATGTCCTCCGCTAAATATTCAACATATTAATCATATTATTCTATTGATTAATAGTTTGAGATTGTTCCTATTTAGAATTTTTTTATAAATAGAATCATTTATGATATAAGCGGTAATCATAGATATATTACCAATTGGGTTTTGCTAAACAGAGTCTTGATACTTCATTTTATTGGTCTAACCAAGTCAACCATAAATCATTCTAATTGAAAATATTAATCTAAATACACCCTAAAAAATGGATCTAATTACACTTCATAGCACTTCATGCTACAAATTTTTGATAATAAAATCAATCTTTTTGGGCAAAACAGAAGATATCTCGATCAGGAGAGAGAATGAGGGTGTTCATGTAAAGATCGTATTGATTCTTATCAAAGAAAGACAGGATTAACTTAGGCTGTTCAAATAGGTGCAGGTTAACAAAACGGTATTCCTATAGCACTTGGAGTTATGTATTTTCAGTTTATGAGGGACAGTATGGGATCCACAGTAGGCAAGAAAATCACCAATTTGATCGAATATGCTACCAATAAAATTTTACCCCTTATTCTAATGTGTGCTTTCCGGAGGAGCATGGATGCAAGAATGATGTTTGAGTTTAATGCAAATGGCTAAAATATCTTCCATTTTATATGATTATCAATCAAATAAAAAGTTATTCTATGTATCAATTCTTACATCTCCTACTACAGGTGGGATGATAGCTACCTTTAGTATGTTAGGGGATATCATTATTGCCGAACCCAATGCTTATATTGCATTTGTGGGTAAAAGAGTAATTGAACAAATATTGAATAAGACAGTGCTTGAAGGTTCACAAGCAGCTGAATATTTATTCCGTAAAGGCTTATTCGATTCAATTATACCATGTAATCCTTTAAAAGGTGTTCTGAATGAGTTATTTCAGCTTCACGCTTTTTTTTCCTTTAATCAAAATGCAATCAAATAGAGCAACGTAGTTAGTTTATCAGAATAAAAAAGAAACTAATTTCATCTTCCTCTCTTACGTGTATGATTCAAATATAGAAAATATAGAGTCTTACATCTTTTTTTCACAATTCCATTTTTACTAAAAATTCCTATTGTTGGATCAGATTCTAATAAATCTTTTGAGAATTTGTAATGGAATAAATTTTATTCTTTCTTTATAATTAAAATTAGAAGAAAAAAATAATAGAATAATAATAATAATAAATAATAATCAAAAAAGTGGATTATCATACATATATTTCATTTAGAAAGATGAATAAGTCCATTCTACATTTCTTGTACCTATTAGATATATATTCACTTAGATATACTTAGTATAATTATATAATATAGAAATTTGAATTATTATAAGATATCTTTTAGAATTAAGAATATGATCATAACAGGTACAAATATTAAATTGAGATATCCATTCTATGACAACTTTCGATAACTTACCCTCCATTTTTATGCCTTTTGTAGGCCTAGTATTTTCAGCAATTGTAATGGCTTCTTTATCTCTTCATGTTCAAAAAAAAAGATGTTTTTAGATCTGATGAGACCAAATCTCATCTATTTTTTTTTTCATTTTCAAGACTTAGATAACACAAATATTTATTTAATAGAATATTGTATAACATTCAGATTCCTTCGAATCTAAATGAAAAATTTATGCATGCGTAAACATGATATATGGGTAAATGAATTATAACTGTTTTCAAAAATAGATCACGATCGAGCGGATGTATGAAATTAAAGTCAATGTATCTATATGTATGTATATATCTATAGGGGACCATATAAGGGGGATGCTATTTATTATTTTAGATCTAACTAATTCTATGAATTACTCCTAAAGGTTCACAGTAAAATAGTACTAGTTGATAAGAGTTACTTTAGAAACAAATAAAGTAAAATTTTGGTTATTCTCTTAATTCCAATAAAATACAACTAGATCTAATATGTATGAGTTGGTGATCAGAATCTAGATTCCAATAAAAACAAGTAATTTCTATTGGGTTTTTACCCTTTTTTTAGGTTCATTAGATTCTTATTGGTTGAAACTTCCAATTATCTTGGTAAGAATTTGATATCTTTATTTTCATCTCAGCAGATAATATTTTTCTGCAAGGGATTGTGATGTCTTTCTTTGGGATCACGAGTCTCTTTATTAGTTCCTATTTGTGGTGCACCATTTTATGGAATGTAAGTAGTGGTTATGATCGATTCGATAGAAAAGGAATAGTGTGTACTTTTCATTGGGGATTTCTTGGAAAAAATCATCGCATCTTTTTACGATGCCTTACAAAAGATATTCAGTCCATTAGAATAGAAGTTAAAGATGGTATTTATGCTCATCTAGTCCTTTATATAGAAATCAAAGGCTAGGGGGCCATTCCTTTAACCCGTACTGAGGAAAATTTGACTACGCGAGAAATTGAGCAGAAAGCTGCTGAATTGGCCTATTCTGTGCGTGTACCAATTGAAGTAGTTTGAAATAAACTGAAGACTAAATGCTTTCGCGGTAGGAGAAAAAAAACTAAAAAAAAAAAAAATTCTATAGTATAACTTAACTAAAGTTTCTTTAGAATGCCTAACAATAGATGTATACGGAACAGTACTAATAAGAGCATAAAATGAAACTATTTTTGTATGCAAAAATAGTTTTTTATGCGTATAGAAATCCACTTAATCCAGTCCAGTAACAAAACAAGTAACAAATTGAAATAATAAATTCATCTCATGTGTTAAATATATTAAAGCGTTTCGAAATAAAGAATTTATATTTATATTTTTAATATTTGGAATTAATACATTAGATGTTAGATACAGATCGATTGTATCTTGTAAATTATCTCTACTTTTTTTTTTATTTTGTCACTTGATCCTTCATCCTTTTTTTTTTTTTTTGTGCTCCTTAATTTAATGATCAAAGAATTGGATATTTTTCTTGTAAAGAAAACTTCTCTTTTTTTTTTTTTTTTTTGCCACTCCTTTTTTATAATCACAATATTCTTCATAAATTTCATCTCAATTTTTTCTGTATTATAGTATAGGTAGCAAACAAAATTTTTTTCCACATATTTGATAGAAAAGGAGTTCTTTTGTCTCGAAATTTGAATAATATTCATTAGTTGAAGTGGTTCTTTTGGGCATTCATCGAAAAAAGTGCTTCAAATTTGATCGTGAAAACTATATATTTTGTATTATTTCTTCATTCGAATTCGAAGTGGATTCTTATTCTTAGTCTATTTTTGTATTCTTTCTAGATTCAAAGACTAACCATTGAATCAAAAATTAAAAAAAAAATAGAGAATAGATTCATAGGCTCGATAATAGAACTCATGCTTGATAGAAATATTTGATTGCATAGGGTTAACAAATGAGGTAGGTTCATTAACAATTCAGAGAAGAAAAATGGTTTTAAAAAAAAAGCATTCATTCCTCTTATATATCTTTCATCCATAGTATTTTTGCCCTGGTGGATCTCTATCTCATGTAATAAAAGTCTGAAGACTTGGAGTACTAATTGGTGGAATACTAGCCAATCTGAAACTTTTTTGAATGATATTCAAGAAAAGAGTCTTCTAGAAAAATTCATACAATTAGAGGAACTTTTCCTGTTGGATGAAATGATAAAGGAATACCCAAAAACCTATTTACAAAAGCTTCGTATAGGAATCCACAAAGAAACTATCCAATTCATCAAGATGCACCATGAGGATCCTATTCATACAATTTTGCACTTCTCGACAAATATACTCTATTTTGTTATTCTAAGTGGTTATTCTATTCTGGGTAATGAAAAACTTCTTATTCTTAACTCTTGGGTTTAAGAATTCCTATATAATTTAAGCAACACAATCAAAGCTTTTTCCATTCTTTTATTAATAGATTTATGTATTACATTCCATTCGCCTCACAGTCACGAACTAATGATTGGTTATACTTACAAAGATTTTGGATATGCTGATAACAACCAAATTACATCTGGTCTTGTTTCCACCTTTCTAGTCATTCTAGATACAATTTTAAAATATTGGATCTTTCGTTATTTAAATGTGTATCTTCATCACTTGTAGTGATTTATCATTCAATAAATGACTGAAAAATGATTCACTTATCCAATTCTAAACTTTCTTACTTTGTACATAAACAAAGCATTCAAAGTCGTATTTACTTTACTCTTTCTACTTATGAGGGGATTCCTCCTATATTTATATATATTCCAGTAAAAAAATTTAGTAAATGTAAATAGTCAAATTGTGGATAGGGAACTTTACTATATAGCAACCTACCCAATTTTATTGTAGAAATTTTTGAGGTCAATGATTGGACCATGCAAACTAGAAATACCCTTTCTTGGATAAAGGAAGAGATTACTCAATCTATTTTCGTCTCACTCATGATATATATAATAACTTGGGCATCCATTTCAAATGCATATCCTATTTTTGCGTAGCAAGGTTATGAAAATCCACAAGAAGCAACAAGGCGTATTGTATATGCCAATTACCATTTAGCTAATAAGCCCATGGATATTAAGGTTCCATAAACAGTACTTCCTGATACTGTATTTAAAGCAGTTGTTATATTTCCTTATGGTATGCAACTGAAACAAGTTCTTGCTGATGGCAAAAAAAAGGGCTTTGAATGTGGGAGCTGTTCTTATTTTATTGGAGGGGTTTGAATTAGCTCCCCTCAATTGTATTTCGCCCGAGATGAAAGAAAAGTTAGGCAATCTATCTTTTCAGAGTTATCACCCCACTAAAAAAAATATTCATGTGATAAATCCTATTCCTGGTCAAAAATATAGTGAAATCACCTTTCCTATTCTTTCCCCAGACCCCAATACTAATAAAGATGCTTGTTTTTTAAAATATCCCATATATGTAGGCGAGAATAAGGGAAGGGGTCAAATTTATCCTGATGGGAGAAAAAGTAATAATACAGTTTATAATGCTACGACAGTCGGTATAGTAAGCAAACTTTTATGAAGAAAAGAAGGGGGATACGAAATAACCATAGTGGATGCATCAGATGGACATCAAGTGGTTGATATTATCCCTCCAGGGCTAGAACTTCTTGTTTTAGATGGCGAATTCATCAAACTCGATCAACCATTAACGAATAATCCTAATGTGGGTGCATTTGGTCAAGGGGATGCAGAAAAAGTACTTCAAGATCTATCACGTGTCCAAGGCCTTTCGTTCTTCTTGGCATTTGCTGTTTTGGCATGAATCTTTTTGGTTCTTAAAAAGGAACAATTTGAGAACATTCAATTGTCTGAAATGAATTTCTAGATCTGTGGATTTATCAATATCAAATTCGTAAAAAAGAACCAAATTTTTGTTGGCAATTAGGTATGATCAAAAAATTTATGAAAAGCCTTTTACCTTTTTATAATCTTTTTCTATGAGATGTCAGGAATTACTTATATCACATTACTAATCATATTATGTATATTGTGAACAATTGACGTTACTCACTTTTTTTTTTTTCAATCCAAATTTAAAGCGGTGTGACTATGTCACTATTATCAGATTTAAATGGTATCAATAATCATGAGTTTGATTTTCTATTCTAATACAATAAAATTCGACTAGATACTAAACATAAGATAAGTAAGCGGAGAAAAAAAAAGGGATGGAAAAATTAGGAGAACAAATAATTATAGGGAATACTATTCGTCTTCTTAGTCTTCGACACAAGAAAAGGAATTTTACACATCCTTTCCTTGTGTTGATCTTGTGCAGAAAAGCTTCTTGATCCCACTCGTCAAAGAGTCTTATTCTTAGTTTATATTTTTTTCAGGTTTATTAGAACTTTTTTAGATTTATGTTTAATTAAATAAAAGTAATGGACAAACAAAAAAAAAAGAGGGAATTTTTTTGAGAAAATAAAACTTTTTCAATGAACTATAAAAAAAATTCAATTTTTTCTATTTTGACAAGATATTAAAAAAAGTAAGAGTAAGGTTCTACTAGTATAGAAAGGATGTGCATGACATCTGATCATTAGAAAAATAAATATATTTTGTCAGCCAGGAAAAGGAAATTGAATGATTCCTTTTTTCTTCTAACTTTGAAAGTATCGATAGATACTACCGAAGAACAAATGTTCTGAATCAATTAATCAAGTTAATTTTTCAACAACATCATTAGAAAAAATGAAATGTAATTTTTTTGAAACATTGAAAAAAGTGATTTATACGAGCAAACTCTTATGATTATTAGGAATTCAACGAGACTCTCCTCATCAAATCAGACAAAGAAAAGAAGAGTTAGGCCCCGTTGAGTTCTTACACTTTCATGTCAACAACTTAGTTCATCTGATTCCTACAAGGATGAACCCAATCCAGAATATGAACCATAAAAGAAAATACCTATTAAACTGATCACAAGAATACAAGTTACAGTACCTGTTATCTAAGGAGGAATCCTTCTAGCAGTATCAGCCATTTGTCCCGCTTCCCTTTACATTTCACTAAATGGTCATGCTAGAAACATAAATAGTCATAGATAATTATTAGATGTGATCCTTCTGAATGGGATAATAAAATTCCTATTATTAGTTATTTTATTATTCTACTGCTCTATTTTATTCTCTTAATTGAAGAAATAATTGGAAAATAAAACAGCAAGCACAAAAATGAGTAATAACCACCATTAAAGACTGGTACGATTTAATTCAACATTTTGTTTGTTTGGGTTTGATTGTGTCATAGCTCTATAATTCAAATTAGGTTTATTGTTGGATGAACTACATTACTGATACTGTCTCTTAAAAAAAACACAGTAGGTATAGCTAGTTCATGAACAACCAACCAGCGCACTATAAAAATTGGATATGTTCGATCTATGGTCATTAGGTCCTCCTAAAAAGATCTATTAAATTCGTCAAGTTGTTCCAAAGGATCAAAACAGCTAATTATTAATGGAATTCCCTATGAGCTCTCTATAAAATACTCGTTTGGATGAAGGCTTCTAAACACATCATAAGCTAAACCCGTACTGACGAATAACCAACCCGCAATGAATAGGGAAGGTATAGTAATGCCATGAATGACCCAATATCGAATACTGGTAATAATATCAGCAAAAGAATGTTCTCCTGTGCTTCTAGACATACAGAGCTCCACATATTCTTTAAGGGGAATCTATTCTGTAAAAGATGATATCAATAAATGGAAATTCACTAAAATGGAATCTTTGTGAGATCGTCAACATTGTACCAACGGTATTTGAAGCAATTAAACAGAAAGAAAGAATCAAAGAAATGATTTTTCAATTTTTTTCATATTCATTCAAAAAAAAGTTACATGTTTTGAATTAAGTTACATGGCACAGTTCTTATTATTTCAAGTATTAGTTTACTCAAGAGTTTCCCAATGAATTCGTTTCATTGACTCTGAATCACACATGGGATGGGCAGATGTCAAACATGCTGAATTGATTTCTTTTTCTACTTCTGTTATTTTATTTTTGTTAATACGGCCTACAATAATTGATTAGTCACAAATTTTCAATTGAATTTTTTTATTCTTTCAATTGGTATTTTTGCTTATCCTCATCACTTTCAAAAAATGAAAACTTAGGAAAGTGCTTTAGAACCATATGGATAAAAAAAAGAACATATTTCATTTAGCCCCCTCATGCCTATTATAACTAGTTATTTCGGTTTTCTACTACCAACTTTAACTGTAACCTCAGCTCTATTTATTAGTCTAAGCAAGATATGGCTTATTTGAAATTAATTAAATGACGAGTTTGTTTTATAAAAAGAAATCTTTCTATGGTATTCCATATATTCGATAGTTCTTTACTTTACCATATTAATTACCAATTATTGGTCATTAAGATTCATGGGTTATACAGATTAATATTTAGGGATAAATATTACCTTTTTTTTCCCCTTTTAAAAAAATCAAAATGATCAAAGTTTTTTTTTATTTGGAATCGTTTTAGGTATAATTCCTATTACTTTGGCTGGATTATTTGTAACTGCGTATTTACAATACAGAGTGCTAATCAGTTGGACCTTTGATTAATCAACATTTTTGTTTTTGACTGACCTCCTCCTTCCTTTAATTCGTGGGAGGTCAAATTCAGATTTAGATTACTGTTCAATTATTTAAGTTCAATGTAATTTTTGGCCTAGTAAACAAGAGTGTAATCATGCTCTGTAGAATTTGAACCTATGACATTGGGTTTTGGAGACATACGTTCTACCAAACTGAAGTAAGAGCACTTTTTTATTTCTTATCACATAAGACTATAAAGACGAGTATTTTTTTAAGCCCAATATATTTTGTACACCTATACTATCATATAAAATATCATAAAATTCAAAAATTATGTATGTCCAATTTTATTTAATGGATCTAAAATGGATCCCTCCTTATCCCTTAGAGGAGAAGTAATAGGTAAGGATGACAGGATTTGAACCTATGACATTTTGTACCCAAATCAAACGTACTACCAAGCTGCGCCACATCCCTTTCAATTCATCTACAGTGTCATTGTAGAGAATCCCTATCTTGTTTTCCACATCCTTATTTTCTTTATGGATATACAAAATTTCTCTTGCCTAGTTCTTCTTTTTTTGTCTCATATCATATAAATATAATAATAATAAATGAATATTTTTTGCATGAATTCTTTCAATTCTATTTTCAGGTGAAAAAGGGCGTATTTTTCTGCTTGAAGAAAAGGAAAATCTTATTTATCGAATCATTGTACATTTCAATTTGTATTTTGAATTTTGGATTGAGGATTCCATGCACAAATACAAGTAGTCCTTAACTACATATACGTTTGATTATATATGTATTACTATATTGTAATGCAATAAAGATAAAAGAAGGAGAATTTAAAATGCGAGATCTAAAAACATATCTTTTCGTAGCATTGATACTAAGTACTCTATGGTTCGGTTCTTTAGTAGGTTTATTGATAAAAATTAATCATTTATTTTTAGATGCATTGACATTCCCCCTTTTTTCATTCTAGTTATTGACATGGGATGGGGTTAAGAAAATTAGAAATACAATCAAATATCAGTGACTAACCCACCACTTTTTTTTTAGAATTAGATAGACTAAGGAGAGAGGGGGAAGATAAACAAACATACAATTCACGGGGAGATAAAGAAATAGATTGAATCTAGTCTTTGTATGTCAACCTTCCAAGGAACATGAAAAAAAAATGACATTCAGGTATATTACATATATTTATATATAAACGATAAACAAATAAATAAATGTAAACAAAGCAAATCCTATTTATTAATTATATATATAAATCATTTTTTATCCAATTGAAATAAGATTTTTGATTAGAATAAGGAATAAACAAATCATGGATAAATCCAAATGACTTTTTCCTAAATCCAAATGATCTTTTCGTAGGCGTTTGCCCCCGATCCAATCGAGAGATCGAATTTATTATAGAAACATGAATTTAGTTAGTTGATTTATAAGTGAACAAAGAAAAATATTATCTAGACGGGTGAATAGATTGACCTTAAAACAACAACGATTAATTACTATTGTTATAAAATAAGCTCATATTTTATCTTTGTTACCTTTTCTTAATAATGAGAAACAATTTGAACAAAGTGAGTAAATCTTTAGAACTACTGGCCTTAAAACCTAAAAAAAATGGGCTTATTCTTCAATTGAATAAAAATTCCAATGCGAACTCAAAGGTAGATTAATGTTTTATTGGAAAAATTTGAGAATAAAAATTTGACTGTCATGCCTGTTGTAAGAAATAAATAAATAAAAGAATCATCGAAGAAAAATAAATTTTTTTTTATGGAGCATATCCGCTCATTTTGTTTTGACGACTTTATATTTTATCATACTAATTTCTACTATACCTTCCCTAAGCTCATTCTCTTGGGAACTCTATTTAAAACATTCGAGTGGATTCCTTCCAATCTCTTTATTTTATGATCTCATTGGAAATGGTATAAAACAACTCCTATTTGATATAGCTATTTGTGCAAGTATTTTATGATTAAGAAGCAACAGCTTCTCGTACAGATTTTGCATGAATATATTATACCTATGGGATATCCCCTTCCTTCGAATTGCTGCATTTATTCGAGCGATCCACAAACAACAAAAATCTCTTTTTTTGTACCCCTATCTCGATGATCTGAAACCAAAGCTCTTATTCTCTGTTGAGTAATAGTTCGAGTAAGTCATGAATAAGCCCCTCAAAAGCTTGATGTAGATAAATGAATTTTTGTTCTATGTCTCTGAGCTATATATCCACGTTTAATTCTGGTCATTAAATAAATAAAACTTTGATGAATAACCAATTTTTTCTTTAAGTTATTCTTTTTCCCTTTTCGGGTCTATTAAAAAAAAAAGGTTTCCTCCAACATATAAAATAAAAATTCCAATGGCTTTTGCTACTTTGACCTCCCCCCACCCCCCATGATTTTTCTTTTTCTTTTCTAGGTATCTCACCTAGTACTGAGAAATTATATTGATACTTGATATCAAAAAAATATATAATAACTGAAAAAAAGAAGTAGATAGAAATGATAAATAAATGGTAGGTTCCATCATTGTTATGGTTACTTCTTAAACGGTGAGGTCCTCTCTGTACAAAGAAGCTCATTCCTTCAATTAATCAATATTATTGATAACTTGTACCGTTCATACTCTTTGGCTCTACCCATGATTTTTCTAGTAGGTCTAGTATTTCACAACGAGATCTACTTTATACAGTAACGGTATTTAATTATGAGGATTAGTTGGGTAGCTTACCCTGTTAATCCATTCTTGCAAAAGTAGAAGTAGAATCTTTCTGTTTAAATAACTTAGGATTTCCCCTGCGTAATGGATAACCGTTTGTTAACAATGGGGGATTATTTCTCCCAAATTGAGGTGTTGGATTTGCACTAATGGAAACCAAAAGTTTCATATACAATGAAAGGATATGATTAATCTATCTTTTTAGATAGTGAACGGAGTTCCTCCATTCTATTTTATTCACTGGTACTGATCATTAGTACTTCAAAAAAGATTTGCTTTCTTTTGTCTTAGTCTGAACAATTGCACATACACCTTAGTACACATTCCTTGACGCTGAGGACACCCTTGAAGCGCGAGGGTTTCATAACATTTCTAATTGGCTGTCTTGTGTTTCTCATAAGTTGTTTAGTAGTTGGCATGCTGAATCATATGCATAATGGGCTGGTTTAGATTGATCCTAACCAAATGATTTTAAATTACAATTACTTCTATTAAATATTCTATTAAATGTTTAATAGAATATTTGATACAATATTAAACTAAACTAAAGCCTTAATTAAAATTTTTAATTATGGATTTGCGTGAAATCACTGCTATTTTTTATTGAACCATTACAAGATCAATAATTCCATGAGCTTGGACTTCTGTTACTGACATAAAACATCGCTTTCCATGTCTTCGGATACAATGCAAAAGGGCTTGCCCGTTCTTCGTACATAGGGTTTCGCGAAGTTTCAGCAGTTCTTCCACTTTCAAGATAAATTCTCCAATTAATGCCCCATAAAAAGAACTAACAGGTTGATGGATCATTACCCTGACAATATAACATAATAAATCTTTCTTTTATCTCACATGCTGAGGCGAGGAGATGAGATAACGAATAATAAGGAAAGAAAAAAGAGAGAATTGAGCAATTGTACAGGCATTTTTTATGCATTAAATATGGCTTTACAATGGAATTCACATTTTTTACCTTTCTTTTATTGGAAAAAGGGAAAAAATAGGGTTTATTAGACCCAGATCAATAAATGATCTAATTACCACCCTTTTTTTTCGAAGGAGTTAATAAAAATACTATGATGGTCCTGTTGCTGTATATATTTATTTTATTTATTTTGCCTGCGATTCAACAATCCCAAAGTTTCTTCTTTTTTTGTACTTTTTCATAACATAAATATTCTTAATAGCCTTCTAGTGTGAAAAAAGGTTTGTGATGCTGAAATGAGCCCACGATAGCTAAGATAAAATTGGAAATCCCCCTTATCTCATACTACTCTTTCGATACATAATCTAGGAAAAAGAATTCATATCGAATTTGAAGTACTTTGTTATTATTATTTATTAATTCATTTTTCATATGGCGAAGACATAGTCTTCTTTTTCTTGCAAATAAAAAACTCATTAGCGCCAAGCGTGACAGAATCCTAGATGTTTGGTAATTTCTCCTTCGACTAGGATAAAAGATCCCATTGAAACGGTCAATCCCATGCATATTGTCTGTACATCCGATTGCATAAATTACATAGTATCATAAATAGCCACTTTGGGTATTACCCATCTGCTAGGAGAGTTTATAAACAAATATAGATTTTTGGTATCATTTTCTATACTAAGGTATACCATAAGACCAATAAGTTGATTCGAGATCTCGCTATCAACCTCTTGGCCTAAAAAAAGTAATCTTTCTTGACAAAGTCGGTTGAGTAAGATAAAATCAAACTGCATCCCTTAAGAGTCGTACAGGCAGCTTTTGATACATACGGTTCAGCATAACTTGCAAAAAAAAAAAATCAATGTGTAGATTTCAGCCCTCTTTCTTTTTCTTTTTAGCATGCTTTTTATAACTTTTAACGAAGGCCTCTTTTTTTCTTCCATTTTTAAAGAAAGATGCATTTTGACCCTTTGCCTATAATCGTATAATATAAAAAATTTCACTAAGCTTATCGGATTAACTTATCATTGATTTTTTTTATCGAGATTCAATCCAAGTTATGATGTCATTTTCTTGTTCCTGAATGGGCTTCTTCAATTTTGTATTCAATTTTTTTAGGTTTATGCTCTACTTCGAGTAAAGATTTGCCCTATTTTGATTTGCACATATAGGACAAATGAACTAAGTACCACGTCTTTTTGCTACAACTTTTTTTTTTCAATTCATTTCTTTCATGTCTTCCACTAAATATTCAACGTATTAATCATATTATTCTGTTGATTAATAGTTTGAGATCATTCCTATTTAGAATCTTTTTATAAATATAATCATTTATGATATAAGCAGTAATCATAAATATATTACTAATTGGGTTTTTGCTAAACAGAGTCTGGATACTTCATTTTATTGGTCCAACCAAGTCAACCATAAATCATTCTAATTGAAAATATTAATCTGAATACCCACCAAAAAATGGATTTAATTACACTTCATTGTGCTTCACACTACAGACTTTTGATAATAAAATCAATCTTTTTGGATGAAACAAAGGATATCTCGAACGGGAGAGAGAATGGAAAAATCCCACATGGCCCAATGTATCTGATAAGTCGCACTATATGTCAACCTAAGATACATCTTCCTTAATAGGACTTCGAAAAGGTACTTTTGAAATACCAATAGGCATTAAATGAAAGAAAAAAGAATTAAGCACTTTATTTCACTTTGATACGGAAGCATAACAATGGGGTTATTGTCTTAATAATACTAGCCTTTATTATACTTTATTAATTCTATTTTATACATAGATTGAATAAGTTCATAAAACATAAAATAAAATAGAAACTAAAGGTAAAGGAAGATAGAATGAATAAAAATAAAGGAAATTTTTTACGAATAAGTCCTTTGAATGATGAACAAATATAAATACGTTCATTCATAAAAAATAAGGTTAACCCTCATTGCGTATTAGTACTTATCAAATATAAAATAGATCTGCTTCTCTTTTTTCTTATGAACTGAATTGTTCCATTATTACTGAAAGAATAGAACAAATATTAATTCTTTCTCCAAAATAATCCACTAAAAGGGAGAAGGTCGATAGCATAGTTTTTTTGCAATGCAATAAAGTTACATAGTGTATATTTTTCTTTGATAAAGGGGTATTTCCATGGGTTTCCCTTGGTATCGTGTTCATACCATCATATTGAATGATCTTGGTCATTTACTTTCTGTTCATAAAATCAATACAACTTTGGTCGCTGGTTGGGCCAGTTCGATGGCTCTACATGAATTAGTAGTTTTTGATCCCTTTGACCCCGTTCTTGATCCAATGTGAAGACAAGGTATGTTCGTTATACCCTTCATGACTCGTTTAGGAACAACCAATTCATGGGCCAATTGGAGTATTACAGGAGGGACTATAAGGAATCCGGGTATTTGGAGTTACAAAGGCGCAGCTGGAGCACATATCGTGTTTTCTGGCTTGTGCTTCTTGGCAGCTATCTAGCATTAGTCATATTGGGATTTAAAAATATTTTGTGATGAACGTATAGGAAAACCTTTTTTGGATTTTCCCAAGATCTTTGGAATTCATTTATTGGTTTAACGAAGTGGCTTGTTTTGGTTTTGGTGCATTTCATGTAACAGGATTATATGGTCCTAGAATATGGGTGTCTAACCCTTATGGACTAATCGAAAAGGTACAATCCATAAATCCAGTGCGGGGCGTAAAAGGTTTTAATCCTTTTGTTTTGGGAGGAATAGCCTCTCATCATATTGCAGCAGGGACATTGGGCACATTAATAGGCTTATTCCATCTTAGTGTCTGTTCGCCCCAACGTTTATACAAAGGATTACATATGGGCAATATTGAAACCATCCTTTCCAATAGTATCGCAATTGTCTTTTTCACAGCTTTTGTTGTTATTGGAACTATGTGGTATGGTTCAGCAACTGCCCCCATCAAATTATTTGGTCCTACTCGTTATCAATGGGATCAGGGAACTTCAAGCAAGAAATATATCGAAGAGTTAGTGTTGGGGTACTTAAAAATCAAAGTTTATCAGAAGTTTGGTCTAAAATTCCTGAAAAATTAGCTTTTTATGATTACATTGGCAATAATTCAGCGAAAGGGGGATTATTCAGAATGGGTTCAATGGACAACGAGGATGGAATAGCTGTTGGGTGGCTAGGACACCTTATCTTTAGAGATAAAGAAGGGTGTGAACTTTTTGTATGTTGAATGCCTATTTTTTTTTTTTTGAAACATTTTCGGTGGTTTTGCTAGGCAGAGACGAAATTGTTAGAGCGGATGTTCCTTTTCGAAAGGTAAAATCAAAATATAATGTCAAACAAGTAGGCGTAATTGTTGAGTTTTATGGTGGCAAACTCAATGGTGTAAGTTATAGTGATCCCATGACTATGAAAAAATATGTTAGACACACTCAATTAGGTGAAATTTTTGAATTAGATCGTGCTATTTTGAAATCTGATGGTGTTTTTCGTAGAAGTCCAAGTGGTTGGTTTACTTTTGGGCATGCTTCGTTTGCTTTGCTCTTTTTTTTTTAACACATTTGGCATGGTGCTAGAACCCTGTTCAGAGATGTTTTCATCGGTATTGATCCAAATTTGGATGCTCAAGTGGAATTTAGAACATGCCAAAAAATTGGAGATTCAACTACAAGAAGAGAAGTAGTCTGATGCAACATTGCTTTGTTATTTTTCGCTTCTATTTTTCGTTCGTGATTTGGCATAGGGTACTGGAGAAATCTTGATTTAAATCACTGCCTTTTCTTTGACCTTTGTTCTTTCTTGATCTGAAGCATCATCCCAAATAAGCAAAATGGGTATGGAATTTATGGAAGCATTGGTTTATACATTACTCTTAGTATCGACTTTAAATTTAATTTTTTTTTTGTTATCTTTTTTTGGGAATTGCCTAAAGTTCTAACTAAAAAAATGAAATAATTTTTCATTAGCTCAATTGAAGTAATCGGCCTCCTAATATTGGGAGGCTAATTACTTCAACTAGTCCTCATGTTCCTCGAATGGATCTCTTAGCTGTTGAGAGGGTTGCCCAAAGACAGCATATAGGGCGTACCCAGTAAAACTTACAAGTAACCTAGATATAGAGATGCTGACTAGGGTGTTGTTCCCATTATTATATAATTTCAAGACCACAATGGATCTACGCTAAGATCGTTTATTTACAATGGAATGGTATACAAAGTCAACAGATCTTAACGAATCCAAAAAAAGATTTATGGCTACACAAACTGTTGAGGGTAGGTTTAGATCTGGGCCAAGACAAGCTGTTGTAGGGGATTTATTGAAACCATTGAATTTAGAATATGGAAAAGTAGCTCCTAAATGGGGAATGACTCCTTTGATGGGAATTGCGATGGCTTTATTTGCGATATTCCTATCTATTATTTTGGAGACTTATAATTCTTCCATTTTATTGTATGGAATTTCAATGAATTAGACTCACAAGAACCACGAAGTCCTAGCCTTTTCAATACAAAAAGTGAAGTGAAGCATTTAGGTCTCGAATTTTTAGCCTATTCTGTTTTGGTTGTTCGACTGCAAAATTTGTTTATGTATTGTATTTATGGAGTATGAGTGTGTGACTTGTTATAATTGATCCTATTAATACTACAGAGAATGGGTCTGTCATCTTGATAAAGATGGTTTTACCTTGTCAGATATTCATTCCAGTATCTAGAGTACGAAATTTATGAAATAAATCATGAAGTATTCGAGCTATGATTCATACTTAATATTCAGACCTCGTAGCCAGACTCCTTTCCAAAGAAAATTTATATATTAGAAATAGAAATTGAAAGATTTTTTGTCTTTGAAACTCTTGTTTGTGCTTATTTTGATTAAAGGACAAACACCTCGTTGCATTTTATTTTTTCAGTCATTATATCTATTCTATTCATTGAATAAGTGATGATCCAAGGATTCTTACTCAAGGAATCCTTGGACTTTGAAGATTTTATTGAATCATCATGGTTCTAGTATGAATCTGAGGTTTCAATTGATTCGTAGGGTCTTAACAAGAGACTTCCTATCAACAATAAAGAAAACAAGAATAAAATAAAGCCACATTACATACAAATACCAAATAAAAAAATGAAATAGGCAATATAGAAGATTCAAGAGGCCTGTAACGATCAACACAAGATAAAGATGAATGAGCTGACTTGATTTTTTAGCATTTAACCACAAAAAAGAGCTTTTAAATTTTTATTCTTTTGTATCTTCAGATAATATTAAATGAGAGAATTGAGAAGTTTTAAACTTTCTATTACATATTCGTTTCAAACAGTATTTGGGTGTTTTTGTTTGAGCACTAAAAGATGAAATTCTCATATATGGTTCTTGGCGGGGGAGTCCCTTGGTGTACCTATCTCAATAAAGTCTATGATTTATTCGAAGAACATCTTGAGATTCAGGCGATTGCAAATGATATAACTGGTAAATACGTTCCTCCTCATGTTAACATATTTTATTGTCTAGGAAGAATTACGTTTACTTGTTTTTTAGTATAAGTAGCTACGAGATTTGCTATGACTTTTTACTATCGTCCTATCGTTATTAAGGATTTTGTTTCTATTTAATTATAATGACTAAAGCTAACTTTGGTTGGTTAATCCGATCAGTTCATCGATGGTTGGCAAGTATGATGGTCATAATGATGATCTTGCATGTATTTCATGCATATCTCACTGGTGGTTTTAAAAAACCTCGCGAATTGACTTGGGTTACTGGTGTGGTTCTAGCTGTATTGACCACATCTTTTGGTGTAACAGGTTATTCCTTACCTCGGGATCAAATTGGTTATTGGGCAGTCGAAATTGTAACAGGTGTACCAGAAGCTATTCCTGTAATAGGCTCGCCTTTGGTAGAGTTATTACATGGAAGTGCTAGAGTGGGACAATCCACTTTGACCCATTTTTATAGTTTACACACTTTTGTGTGGCCTCTTCTTACTGCCGTATTTATGTTAATGCATTTCCTAATGATATGTAAGCAAGGTATTTCTGGTCCTTTATAGAGAATATAGATCATAGATAATTGTAATTAATTATTTATCTTATTACTTGGGGGAGGAAGAATAATTTTTCATTACTATAAATAGGGATTATTAAAAAAATAAAACATGTATTTGGATATTTCCCTTCAACTCCACAGTATTATTTATTTGACATGAATAATTGAAGGGAAATTCTATGAAAAGAAATTGGATTATGGGAGTGTGTGACTTGAACTTTTAATTAGGTCGTGCAAAAATATGCCTTTATCTACTACATTGGAATTCACAACCAAATGTCTCTTTGTTCTACCCACCATGTAAGCCCTATACAGAGGGTAGGTTGGTTCGTTTAAAAAGAATCTTTTCTATAATCAAACCCGAGATGTCGTGCATGAATAGGCTCCGTAAGATCCAGTGGAATAAGTGATGTGTCATAATTTAGATTATGTTTTTAGCTATTTTTTACTTACTTAATATAATCATTAATAGTTGTAAATGCATTCATTTCCTCTTCAACGACTGGATTTATGATACTATCAGAGTGAAACAAGGGATCTAAAGAAAAGTAGAGGCTAGACTATATTAGTAACAAGTAAACCCTTTGTATGTGAAAAGTCTCGATATATTTTGGGGGTTAAGAGCGAATTGCAAGGTTTGAGACATCCCAAAAGTTACTTAATCATGATCAACTTTGTAAGCTAACTTAGGTATTGAACATTTTAAGAATTGAATTCCTCGCAATGGATAGTTGTAACAACTTCTTAGAAAGGAATTGGGTAAATTTTTTCTTACATATGGAATCATTCATATATGTGTGGATAACATATAGATTTTACTTTATATTATTCATTTAGTTTGTTGATTCTTGCTCCAGCTGGATGACAAAAAATTATCATGTCTGGTTCCTTCGGGGGATGGATCTATAAGAATTCACCTATCCCAAAACAAAAAAAAAAAACGTGACTTGAATGATCCTGTATTAACAGCTAAATTAGCTAAAGGTATGGGTCATAATTATTATGGGGAACTCGCATGGCCTAATGATCTTTTATATATTTTTCCAATAGCAATTCTTGGTACTATTGCCTATAACGTAGGCTTAACGGTTTTAAAACCATCAATGATTGGTGAACCTGCAGATCCATTTGCAACTCCTTTAGAAATATTACCTGAATGGTTTTTTTTTCCCATATTTCAAATACTTCGTGCAGTACCCAACAAGTTATTAGGTGTGTTTTTACCTATGGGATTATTAACAGTACCTTTTTTTGGAAAATGTTAACAAATTCTAAAATTAGTTTCATCGTCTAGTAGCGACAATCGTCTTTTTGATTGATATGGCGGTTGCCCTATGGTTGGGTATTGGAGCAACATTACCGATTGATAAATCCCTAAGTTTAGGTCTTTTTTAATTAAATTGATTCAATTGTAAAATAAGACGATAGGGGTATCTAGGGGGTAGTCACTTCAAAGTGAATCCTCCCTAAAAATGTCTATTTAATTAAATTTGGGTTCGAATAGAATATATATGGATTGTGCTGAAGGTTCAAAACTCTTTTCATCTTTTTTTTTTTGTTATTTAGAAAATAACAAAAAAAAGGAAATAAATCCAATGGATTTAAATTTAAAACATATTTTTTGGTAAATTCATTTCAAAATGCTTTTTTAATTTCTTTTCTAGGATGCTTAATATCTATTTGACATCTTCTATGCAAAAATCTTCAATTTTCATAAGGTCTTTTTGACTCTTATTTAAAAGGTCAATAATGTATGTATATTGGACTTTTTGAGACAATTATAGATTTTGGAAGGCAATTCTGATTGGTCAATAAAAATATATTGAAATGCTATTTCTTTTTTCATTTTTCTTAGTTTAGCCAATCTATCATGAAAAGGAAAAAAAGGTAAAGTAACCTTGCATTGATTGTTCTCTAAATAGAACTTTTCTTCTTCCGCATGTAGAAAAGGAATAAATAAATTAATCAAATTTCGAGAGGCTTCATGAAGTGCTTCTTTAGGAGTTAAACTTCCATTTGTCCATATTTCTAGAAAATGTATTCTTGTTTTTCAATCCCAGCCCCATAAGAATGAATACTATGATTCACACTTTGAACAGGCATGAATACAGCATCTATAGTATAACTTCTGTCTTGAAACTTATTTGGCATTTTTATATCATATCCTTGATTTCTCTTGATTTATAATCTAATACACAAATCAATTGGTTCTGTTAGGCTAGCTATATGCTGTTTATTATCAACGATTTCCACAAAGGGCAATAAAATGATGTCTCAAGCAGTTACATATCTGGGACCTTTGACACAAATAAACGCATCACGAGTTTCATACAGATTACTTCTTAATACAATCTCTTTCAAATTCATTAAAATTTCATGTACTCATTCTTGAATACCTACTATGGTAGAATATTCATGTGGTATTTTCTCAGATTTTGCACGTGTAATACATGTTCCTTCTATTTGTTCAAGCAAAGCTCTTCGCATCATAATGCTTATTGTGTCAACTTGACCTTTCATAAGTGGAGACAGAGTAAAGTGTCCATAATAAAGATGCTTACTATCTATTCTTAATTCAACACACTTCCATTGTAATGTCCGAGTAGATACTTTTACTTTCTTTCGAACCATAATAATATTAGTTGATCACATCATTAAATCATTTATTCCCCTTGAAATTTTTTTCAATCTTTATTTCTATTTTTTATACACGTCTTTTTTTAAGAGGTCTATAACCATTATGTGGCATGGGGGTTACATCCCGTACGAAACTAAATAGTATACCACTTTTATGAATAGCTCGTAATGCTACATCTCTTCCGAGCCCAGGGCCTTTTATCATGACTTCAGCTCGTTGCATACCTTGATCCACTGCTGCTCAAGTCCTGCTACGATTTGACCAATAAAATGCATCCTTCTTCTTCTACCTTTGAATCCATAAGTATCGATAGAGGACTAAGAAATCACCTGACCCCGTACATTCGTAACAGTCACAATGGTATTATTGAAACTTGCTTGAACATGGATAATTCTCTTTGATATTCTATGTGCATTTTTATGTAAACCACTACGTCCATTCTTACATCAACCAACTCTTAGTATAGGCTTTGCCATATTTTATCATTTCATAAAGATAAATTAAAGATATATGGATATATCCATTTCATGGCAAAATGAATCCTCTTTTTTTCTTTTTGATTTGTTCATCGGTTCTTTTAAGGAAGTCCTTTTTAGAAAGATTATCCTAGTCTTTGTTTATGTCTCAGGTTAGGACAAATTACTATAATTCATCCCTTCCTGCGGAATAGTTGACACTTTTCTCAAATTATAAGAATAAAAGCCCTTATTTTTCGTGAAAGGAATGTTGAAGTTGAAAAACTATGTCGGATCCCTTGGTTTAATCATAAGGACTCACTTCAATTTTTATTTTACCATTTTTCCCTTTAGTATACGTATAAAACTATGTCAGATCCTTCATGAAAGATAACCTAGAATTATATCTTCATTAAACTCGGAGCACGCCATTAGGAAGTGATTCAGTAATTAAACCTTCACCTTTTTGTTCTTTCATTCCAGGTAAAACTATCAACTAATATCAGGGGAGTGATATTAGATAACTCGTCTTTTTTTTTTTTTACACAAATGGAAAGTTTCAGATACAATTTGGATATCAGAAAGACTACCATATAAAATACAAGATTTCTCCTCCGATTCCTTCTCGTCGAGCCTCTCGGATACCTCAAGAAGTAAAAAGGATTATAATCTCCATCTCGCCTAAAATTCTCAGAATTCATTGATAATTAGAATAGATTTGTAGACCAAGTCGATTGATCCGTTTTAAATTCAAAATAGCTCTATATGGCTTTTTCTTATTTCGTCTATTTCATAGAGTTAAAATTTAAAAAAAAAATTCTTGTTTTTCCAATGTTTCCTTATGTTTTCAATAAAACCTTCTCGTAAAAGTATTTTTAACAATGTTTTCGATGATGTTAGTAGACACTATCCGAAGCATTCCTTTTCTATTCATCTCAGCATTTCGTATAGAGGTTATTACATCAACAATAGTGTCCCTACATATGATAAACTAAAATTATTCTTGCTATCGAATTTTGATATAATCAACATGTTCTTTTTTTAATTTATATATATTTTATTTTTATATTTTATATTTATATTTACATACATTATATATAAATTATATTAAATTAATATATGAATTTAATTTTTCTACAAGTATTATCTATTATTGTATAATAATTATGTTAAGGGTATATGCATGAAAGGTAGATGCGTGAGACACAATCTACTAATTAATCTATTTGATTTAAATCCTATAACTGTATTCAAGTCTCATCTTATAATATCTAAGGAGCTAATGAAACTATTTTAATGAAATTTAACTATCTCAGTTCCTAGGGGATCCCACCAAAAACTCGTGTTCCTTTTGGATTTTCTTCTTGATCAATGACAACTATGGCATTGTCATCATATCATATTATCATCCCATTGTTATGTTTGAGTTCTTTACAAGTACATACAATTACAACTCTGATCACTTCTGATCTTTCTAGAGGCATATTTGGTACTGCTTCCTTGATCACACCAATAATAATATTACCAATATGAGCATATCGGCCATTATTAGCTCCTATGATTCGAATACACATCAATTCTCGGGCCCCGTTGTTATTTGTTACATTCAAATGGGTCTAAGGTTGAATCATATCGTTTTTTTTAATTTATTCTTTAGATGAAGTAAAAAAAAGAAATATTGTTAAAAAAAAAAAAGAAGACTTGCAATTTTTTTATCCCTAAGACGTCTTTCTTTTGTGATTCTACATTCATATTTCGAAATGATAAATTGCGTTTTTATAGGCATTTTGGACGCGGTTATTAAAATAGCCCTTCTGGCTATATTTTCGTCTACTCCACCCATTTAAAAATAAAGTATTCTACTTGGTTTAATGATAACTACCAAATATTCGGGAGATCTTTTCCCCAAATTTTTCGTAGGTCTTACTGTAACCAGTTTGTGTGGAAATATACGTACCCATATTTTTCCACTACGTCGTATATTTCATGTCATTGCTCATCGCCTTGTTTCTATTTGTCTAGATATGATTCAAGCGGGTTCAAGTGCTTGAAGAGCATATCTATCGAAACAAATACGATTACCTCGATAAGATATTCCTCTCAGTCTTCCTCTATGTTGTTTACGGAATCTGGTTCTTTTGGGGTTATAGTTGATGGTTGTTTCTAAATTCCATCTCTACTACAGAATTGGACATGAGAGTTTCTTCTCATCCAGCTCCTCGCGAATGAAAGGACTAAAAAAGATTTATTAAGATATACATGTAGTTAATGAATAATAGATCAATCATGGGATTCTTTAAGATTTCATTTAATTTATTGTAAATTTGTATATCTTTTTTGGAAATAGAATTCATCTTGAATTCCATTTCTAGATAATGTAATGTCGAATGTCATTTTTGTTGGAGTTATAATCTTGTAATGAATATTCATTTTATTTTGCCCTTTTTTATCATATTGAATCGACCAAAATTTATCAATCCAATAAAATCAACTTTTCGCGGCGAATATTTACTCTTTTAATATCTATTTCGATTTTAGGGCTAGCCCATGACTTTTCAGAATCAGAATAAGAATAGATGAATTAGTTTCTAGTTTGTTCCGCCATCCCACCCAATGAATCATAAGGATTTCTTTTCAATAGAATCTTCTGCATTCATAGGTTCCATCGTTCCCATCGCTTTTTGATTAATGTTTAGGTTTGAATTCTACAATGGAGCCCCTAATTAAATTTTTTAATTTATTCTTGAGTCAATTTTCTCAGTTTTTGTTGACTCAAGGCTCTTGTTTTTTTATTTTTGTTTTATGAACAGATTTATCTAATTATGCATGAATCTGTATTGATGCTTTATTACATTGCCTTTTCTTTACTGAGATGATTTCATAGACCTTCCATATTGGAATCATATATCGTTGATATTTCTGTTTTTCTCTTTATCTCACACTTCCATTTATCTGCATACTTTTCTATTTCACTTCACAACTTATAACTAGATTGATTTTTATTTTATTTTTTTATGCAAAAAAATTTAGTTACTACAATCATATGACCAATATATCATACCTTAACTACTTCTTTGGATCCAGATAATACGAAGCAATGAGTTGGTTATTAGTGCTTGCTATAGTTATTAGTTCTTATTATAGTTATAGGTCGGTTCATTTTTTTTTAATCCTAATGCTAAAAAAACCAAGGAGTCAAACACTAAGGATAGCAATTATATCAAAGGATTGAATGAACTTTTAGTCAACATTATAGAATTGATGATTTTTTTGATTGAACATAAAAAAAGAAAGAAATAATTTGTCTTTTTTTTAATCACTGGATAGAAGGTAAAGACAAGTAAAGTTTTTTTATTTTTCGTCTACAAATATCCAAATTTTGATTTCTAATATCCCATAGATAGTTCAAACTGTATAGGAATAATAATCAATTTTAACCTTAATGGTTTATAGAGGAACCCTACCTTCTCTGATCCATTTAACACATGCAATTTCTTTTTCGTCAATACGCCCTGCAATTTCCACTTGAATTCCTTTTGTATTAGCCTGTTTAGTTAATTCAATAGCTTTTTCATTGCTTTGCAAAACAAAACCCTATTCTTTAATTGTCCAGCTATAAATTCTGCAAGAATATTGGGGTGTCCATAAGGATTTGCAATTCTTGTAATAACAATGTTGAGTTTTCGATTCACACAATTAAGTTCTTTTTGTACATTCAGCTATAATTCTTCCATTCTTTGCAGCATATCTTCAATTAAAAATTTTGAGAATCCCATATAGATTATCACCTGAATCAGATTGATTCTATTTTGAATTTTTGTACGCGCAATTCCCTCAACATTAGAGGATGTTCTCATATATATATATATATATATTACATAATTCTTGAAACAGTCTTTTATTTTTTTATCTTCTTGTAAACCCTCAGAATAATTTTTTGGTTATGCAAACGAAAGAGATAACTCTGTCCTCGGGCTCGAGGTTTCAATTTTTTTGTAGTAGTACCCTCATTTACTTTAGCTTTACTAATGACTAAATTCATTTCGTTGAAACCCATATTGTGACTAGCACTTGCCGCTATAGAATAAACTAATTTAAAAATGGGATAACATGCTCGATAAGGCATGAGTTCTAGTATCATAAATGTTTCCTCGTAGGAACGTCCACGAATCTGATTAATTACTCTTCGCACTTTGTGGGCGGACATGCATATATGTTTACCCAAAGCGTATATTTTTATATATGACTTCCTCTTTCTCTTCTTTATCATAAGGTTCACCTTACTAATGAATCTATATTAATTTTATTTTTAATGAGATTTATTATCATTTTTCGCATGTTTGCAAAAATTTATAGTAGGTGCAAATTCTCCCAATTTATGTCCTACTATATGATCTATTATATAAACAAGCAAGTATTCCATTCCATTATGGATAACAATGGTATGGCCAATCATTGTGGGTATAATGGTAGATGCCTGGGATCAAAGTTATTATTATTGCTTTTTTCGCTTTTGTATTAAGCTTATCAATTTTTTTTTAATAAATGATTTGCTACAAAAGGTTTTTTTTAGTAAACATGTCACAGTTAATTAACTCCTTTTTTTTCTTAAAGATGAAGAAAGAAATTTTATTTTCTCTCCCATTTACTACGATGACGAAGATTCAAATTATCACAATATTTATTCCTTTTTCTACTTCTTCTTCCAAGTGCAGGATAACCCCAAGAAGTTACAGTTTTTTTCTACCAATTGGAGCCATCCCTTCACCACCTCCATGGGGATGGTCTATAGGGTTCATAACTACTCCTCTTACTACAAGACGCTTAGTTAGCCAACATTTAAATCTGACTCTAGCCAAACTTCTCTAGTTTATCCCAACATTCCCTACTTGTTCGACTGTTGCTGAGCAATTTTTGGATATCAAGCAAACCTCTCTAAAAGGTAATTTTAATGTAGCTGATTTCCCCTCTTTTGCAATCAGTTTTGCTACAGCGCCCGCTGCTCTAGGTAATTGTCCACCCTTTCCAAGTGTGATTTCTATGTTATGTATGGCCGTCCTTAGGGGCATATCGGTTGAAGTGGATTCTTCTTTTTGATCAATCAAAACCCCTTCGCAAACTGTACAAGCTTCTTCCAAAGCATACAGCTTTTTGGATGTAAATGATGATATCTATATAGATGGATCTTATATATATCGTACAATGAAGTACCACACGAGTGGATATATAGGAATCCAAATATGCTGAACAACTCATGTTATGATCTTCTACATCCTAGGTCTTCCCATCCTGTCATTTGGCTTATGTTCTTCATGTAGCATTTAGACCGAAGGACTTTATGAAATTACGTCGATACTTCCACATATTATGGGTAACGTAAGAGAACTCTCTATTTTTTCCCTGGGAAATATTTAAAATTACCACTGCTTAGCTTTCAATTTGCCTCTAACCATCAAATGAAATGTGAATAACTCGTCTTCCTCTCTTTGAAACAAAGGGCGCTTCTGCTTCTGTCGATGCTTGAAATACTTTTGCCTTTTCCATATTACTATATCTCTAAAGTCAATAATTTTATATGAGGAACTACTGAACTTAATCATTTGCTGGTGTTACTCTCCAGTTTTCTGTTGAGGTCTATCCTGTAGAGGTACTCAAATTGGATTAGTGATTGATTTTTAGGTTTTGTCATAAACCTAATTGGTTACTTCCAGTTATGTAAATCAATAGTTCAAACCATACTCAAAGGTAGGGCATTTCCTATTTTTAGAGGAACTTCAGTCCTGGAAACAATGGGATCTCCAATTATAGCCCCTCTAGGATGCAAAATATATCTCTTCTCACCATCCCCCATAGTGTATGAGACAAATGCATGCATTTCGATTAGGGTCATATTCTATGGTTACGATTCTACCATATATGTCTTTTTCATTTTGTCGAAAATCAATTTTACGGTATAGACGCTTATGACCTCCCCCTCTATGCCTTGCAGTAATGATTGCTCGGGCATTATGACTTTTACCACAATGATGCTGTCCATAGATCAAATTATTTTATGGATTGGATTTCACTTGATTGTCTACGGCTCTATTGTGTGTGCTCGGGGTAGAAGTTTTGTATAAATGTATCGCCATGCTATTAAGTATTTTGATTTAAGTTCTTTTCCTTCTAAGATGTTGAATAGAATAACCTGGTTAAAATGTAATGATCATACATCTCTAATGCATTATATGTCCTATAATAGGTCCCATTCTTCTACCTTTTCTAAAGAGTCGATGACTATTCATAACTATTACCTTGACACTAAAGAAGAGTTCGACCTAATGCTTTATTTGTGTCGTAGTTGATCCTGATTTGACATTAGAAGTATATTGATATTTCCCAAATAATCGAATACTTTTTGTAAATACTGCATATTTGATTCCATCCATAAATCTATTTTCTTCCCTATGGGTTCTAGTCTTAATAAGAATGCTAGTTCTTATTATTCACATGTTATGATATGAATGTACCATACCAATTCGTTATGTATAAATGATGAGATTCCATTGATACAGAGCCAATTCCAATAAACTTATTGGAGGGTCCCATTGGCGTGCATCTAGTAGGAATTTAAACCTACAAATTCGCCAATTATAAGTTGGGTGCTTTAACCATTCAGCCATGGATGCTTAGCGAGGATTTTCATACATGGTGAATAACCAAATTCCAATTGAAATGAAATCTTTAGGATAAATCAATGCAGTCTAGAAGGAATCAATGAATGGACATCAATTCAAATCTTAAATTTTTGCAATGAGAGAAATATTGAGAGAGATCAAGAATTCTTACTATTTCTTAGATTCACGGACCTAGTTCAATTCAGTGGGATCTTTCATTCACATTTTTTTTTCATCAAGAATGTTTTATAAAACTCTTGGACCCTCGAATTTGGAGTGTCTTACTTTCACGCAATTCATAGGGTTCAACAAGCAATCGATATTTCAGATCAAGGGTGTAGTGTTATTTGTAGTAGCGGTCCTTATATATCATATTAACAATCAAAATATGGTCGAAAGAAAAACTCTCTATTTGACAAGGCTTCTTCTTATACCTATGAATTCCATTAGACCCAAAATGATACATTGGAAGAATCTTTTGGGTCTTCCAATATCAATAGGTTGATTGTTTCGCTTTAGTATCCTCCAAAAGGAAAAAAGATCTCTGAGTGCTGTTTCTTGGACCCGAAATAGAGTACTTGGGTTCTTTCAATAACTAAAAAGTGTATCATTCCTGAATCTAACTAGAGTTCGCAATGGTGGAGGAACTGGATAAAAAAAAAGAGGGATACTAGTTGTAAGATATCAAATAAAACCATCACCGGAATTGATATCTCATTCAAAGATAGAGATATCAAATATCTGGAGTTTCTTTTTGTATATTATATGGATGATCGGATCCGTAATGGCGATGATTGAGAATTATTTGATCGTCTTTCTCCAAGTAAGAGGCGAAACATAATCATCTTGAATTCAAGACAGCTATTCAAAATCTTTATGAAAGACGGGATTTGTTATCTAATGTTTACTTTTTGTGAAAAAATACCAATTAAAGTGGAGGGTTTCTTCAAACAATAAGGAGCTAGGTTAACTATTCAATCAAATGATATTGAGCATGTTTCCCATCTCTTCCAGAGAAATAAGTGCGCCATTTCTTTGTAAAATTGTGCTCAATTTCATATGTGGCAATTCCATCAAGATCTTTTTGTTAGTTGGGGGAAGAATCCACAATCATAATTTTTGGGGAACATATCAAGAGAGAATTGGATTTGGTTGACAATGTGTGGTTGGTAAACAAGGATCGATTTTTTAGCAAGGTACTAAATGTATCGTCAAATATTCAATATGATTCCATAAGATTTAGTTTCATTCAAGTAACGGATTCTGGCCCATTGAAAGGATCTTCTGATCAATTCAGAGATTATTTCAATTCCATTAGTAATAAGAATTCGGAATATCACACATTAAGTAATCAAAGAGAGATTCAACAACGAAAAGAAAGATCGATTCTTTGGGATCCTTCCTTTCTTCAAACAGAACGAACAGAGATAGAATTAGACCAATTCCCTAAATGCCTTTTTGGATATTCCTTAATGCCCTGACTATTCACGAAACATGAGAAGCGAATGAATAATCATCTGCTTTCAGAATTGAAGAATTTCTTGGGAATCCTATAAGACCCATTCATTCTTTTTTCTTTGACAGATGGTTAGAACTTCATCTGGGTTCGAATCCTACTAAGAGGTCCATTAAGGATTAAATTGTTGAAGAAAGAACAAGATGTTTCTTTTGTCCCTTCCAGGCAATCAAAAAATAAAGAAATAGTTAATATATTCAAGATAATTACCTATTTACAAAATGCCATCTCAATTCATCCTATTTCATCAGATCTGGGATGTCATATGGTTCTGAAGGATGAACTAGATATGAACAGTTCCAATAAGATTTCATTCTTGAACAAAAATCCATTTTTTGATTTATTTCATCTATTCTATGACTGAAACAAGGGGGACATGTTACACCACGATTTTGAATTAGAAGAAAAGTTTCAAGAAATGGCAGATTTATTAACTCTATCAACAACCAAGCCGGATCTAGTGTATCATAAGGGATTTGCCTTTTCTATTGATTCCTACGAATTGGATCAAAAACAATTCTTGAATGAGGTATGCAACTCTAGGGATGAATAAAAAAAGAAATCTTTATTGGTTCTACCTCCTATTTTTTATGAAGAAAATGAATCCTCTTATCGAAAGCTTAGAAAAGAATGCGCCCGGATCTCTTCCAAGAATGATTTAGAAGATCCAAAACTAAAAATAGTGGTATTTGCTAGCAACAACATAATGGAGGCAGTCAATCAATATAGATTGATCTGAAATCTGATTCAAATACAATATAGCACCTATGAAAGAAATGTATCGAATTAATTCTTTTTAATAAATTGATCCGATCGTAACTTCAAATATGGAATTCGAAGGGATCAAATAAGAAATGATACTCTAAATCATAGAACTATAATGAAATATACGATTAACCAATATTTAACGAATTTGAAAAAAAGTCAAAAGAAATAATTCAATCCTTTTATTTTTCTTTCTCGAACAGAGAGATCCATAAGTTGGGATCCTAATGCATATAGATATAAATGGTCCAATGGGAGCAAGAATTTTTTGGGAGCAAGAATTTCCAAGAGCATTGGGAACATTTCATTTCTGAGTAAAAGAACCATTTTCAAGTAATGTTCAATTGATTACGTATTAATCAATATTTGATTGATTGGTTTGAGGTTATTGACAAAAAAGATTTGTCTAAGTTACTTCATTTCTTTTTGTCCAAGTTACTTCTTTTTTTGCCCAACTTACTTCTTTTTTTGTCTAACTCACTTTCTTTTTTCTTTGTGAGTTTCGAGAATATCTCCATTCTTAGGTTTAAGATCTATATCTATGAATTGAAAGGTCTGAACAATCAACTCTGCAATTAGTTATTAGAATCAATAGGTCTTCAAATCGTTCATTTGAAAAATTTGAAACCTTTCTTGTTGGATAATCATAATACTTAAAAATCAAAATTTTTAATCAATGAACGAACAATATCACCTTTTTTGTTCAATAAGATACCAAAGTGGATGACTGACTCATTCCATACTAGAAAGAATAAAACATGAATTCCTATTTCTCAATGATATCCCACGATCAAGAGAATTGGCTGAATCCCATGAAACCATTTCATAGAAGTTCATTAATATCTTCTTTTTATAAAGCAAATCGACTTCGATTCTTCAATAATTCACATCATTTTTGCTTTTATTGTAACAAAAGATTTTCTTTTTATGTGGAAAAGGCCCGTATCAATAATTATGATTTTATGTATGGACAATTCCTCAATATCTTGTTTATTCACAATAAAATATTTTCTTTGTGCGGTTGTAAAAAAAAACATGCTTTTTTGGAGAGGGATACTATTTCACCTTCACCAATCGAGTCACAGGTATCTAACATATTCATATCTAAGGATTTTCCACAAAGTAGTGACGAAAGTTATAACTTGTACAAATCTTTCCATTTTGTAATTCGATCCAATCCACTAGTTCGTAGAGCTATTTACTCGATTGCAGACATTTCTGGAACACCTCTAACAGAGGGACAAATAGTCAATTTTGAAAGAACTTATCGTCAATCTCTTTCGGATATGAATCTATCTTATTCAAAAGAGAAGAACTTGCATTAGTACTTCAATTTCAATTCAAACATGGGTTTGATTCACACTTCATGTTCTGAGAAATATTTATCATTTGAAAAGAGGAAAAAACGAAGTCTTTGTCTCAAGAAATGCGTTGAGAAAGGGTAGATGGATAAAACCTTTCAATAAGATAATGTTTTTTAACTCTCTCAAAATGGAATCTATTCCAAACATATATGCAATGGTTCCTTACTTTGACAGGGTACAAATATCTAAATTTGATATTTTTAGATACTTTTTCAAACCTATTGCTGATAGTAAGTAGTAATCAAAAATTTAGATTCATTTTTCATGATATTATGCACGGATCAGATATATCATGGCGAATTCTTCAGAAAAAATTATGTCTTCCACAATGGAATCTGATAAGTGGGATTTCGAGTACGTGTTTACATAATGTTCTTTTGTCTGAATTAATGATTCATTGAAATAACGAGTCACCATTGATATCGACACATCTCAGATCGCTAAATGTTCAAGAGTTCCTTTATTCAATCCTTTTCTTTATTCTTATTGCTGGATATCTCGTTTATACACATCTTTTCTTTGTTTTTCAAGCCTATAGTGAGTTACAGACAGTTCAAAAGGGTCAAATCTTTGATGATTCCATCATACATTATTGAGTTGCGAAAACTTTTGGATAGGTATCCTACATTTGAACTGAATTCTTTCTGGTTAAAGAATCTCTTCCTAGTTGCTCTACAAAAATTAGGAGATTCTTTAGAAGAAATACGAGATTCTGGCAGCAACATGCATGAGGTGGTGATCCCGCTTATGAGGTCAAATCAATACGTTCTAAGAAGAAATATTTGAATATCAATTTCATCGATATCATCGATCTCATAAGTATCATACCAAATCTCATCAATCAAATCACTTTTTCAAGAAATATGAGACATCTAAGTCATACAAGTAAAGAGATTTATTCATTGATAAGAAAAAAAAAATGTGAGCGGTGATTGGATTGATGACAAAATAGAATCCTGGGCTGCGAACAGTGATTTGATTGATGATAAACAAAGAGAATTCTTGGTTCAGTTCTCCACCTTAATGACAGAAAAAGGATTGATCAAATTCTATTGAGTCTGACTCATAGTGATCATTTATCAAAGAATGACTCTAGTTATCAAATGATTGAACAATCGGGAACAATTTACTTA
The DNA here is from genome assembly GCA_021397835.1 of Moringa oleifera. NCBI lineage: Eukaryota > Viridiplantae > Streptophyta > Magnoliopsida > Brassicales > Moringaceae > Moringa > Moringa oleifera. The sequence goes on along the minus strand of JAJFZO010000049.1, from coordinate 10,689,333 downwards.
TAATACTTAGTTGATATTCATAAAAAGTATCTAATAAATTATGAGTTCAATACATTCTGTCTAGTAAAAAGACAGATATTACTTGCTCATTAGTAGAAAATCACTTATTCACAAACTTCATGTGGGGCTAATAGTTTTCATTTCCCGTCTCATGGAAAACCCTTTTCGCTCTGCTTAGCCCTATCCCCCTTTAAAGGTATTTTAGTGATAGGTTCTATAGGAACCAGATGATCCTATTTAATCAAATACCTAGCGACAAACTCCTATATTCCTTTGATTAAAGTATTTTTGAACAAGTTCCTAGATAACAAGCCTAAAGGTTTTTTTATTTATGATATCAATATTAATGATAGTGACAATATTGACGCCAGTGACGATATTGATGCTAGTAACGATATTGATGATGATAGTGACGATATCAATTGTGAACTCGATATGGAGCTGGAGCTTCTAACTATGATGAATGCGCTAACTATGGATATGATGTCAGAAATAGACCGATTTCATATCACCCTTCAATTCGAATTAGCAAAAGTAATGTCCAATTGCATAATATGGATTCCAAACATTCATGATCTAGATGTGAAAGAGTCGAATTACTTATCCCTTGGTCTATTAGTGAACTCTCTCTCCAGGGATTATGAAAGATGTTCCACTAGAAATATTCTTGTTATTACTTCGACTCATATTCCTCAAAAAGTGGATCCTGCTCTAATAGCCCCAAAGAAATTAGATATATGCATTAAGATACGAAGGCTTCTTATTTCGCAATAACGAAAGCACTTTTTCGCTTTTTTATATACTAGAGGATTTCACTTGGAAAAGAAAATGTTCCATACTAATGGATTCGAGTCCATAACAATGGGTCCCAATGCAGGAGATCTTGTAGCACTTACCAATGAGGCCCTATCGATTAGTATTACACAGAAGAAATCAATTATAGACACTAATATAATTAAATATGCTCTTCATAGACAAACTTGGGATTTACGATCCCATGTAAGATCGGTTCAGGATCATGGGATCCTTTTCTATCAGATAAGAAGGGCTATTGCACAAAATGCACTTCTAAGTAATTGCCCATAGATCCTATATCTATTTATATGAAGAAAAAATCATGTAACGAAGGGGATTCTTATTTGTACAAATGGTACTTCGAACTTGGAACGAGCATGAAGAAATTAACGATACTTCTTTATCTTTTGAGTTGTTCTGCCAGATCGATTGCTCAAGGCCTTTGATCTCTACCCAGACCTAATGAAAAAAATGGGATCACTTCTTATGGATTGGTTAAGAATGATTTTGATCTAGTTCATGCCCTATTAGAAGTAGAAGGTGCTTTGGTGGGTTCCTCACGAACAAAAAAATATTGCAGTCAGTTTGATAATGATCGAGTGACGTTGCTTCTTTGGTCCGAACCAAGGAATCCCTTATATATGATGCAAAATGGATCTTGTTCTGTCATCGATAAGAGATTTCTCTATGAAAAATATGAATTAGAGTTTGAAGAAGAGGAAGGAGAAAGAGTCCTTGACTCGCAAAAGATAGAGGAAGATTTATTCAATCACATAGTTCGAGCTCCTATAATATGGCGCTCCTGGAGCTTTCTATTTAATTGTATCAAAAGGCCCAATGAATTGAGATTTCTCTATTGGGCCAAGTCATTTTGGGGCAAGCAGATCATTGATGATGAAGGGGATGTGCTTCAAGCAAATTACTCAGAGTTCTTGCAAAGTGGAGCCATGCGGTACTGAACACGAGACAAGTCTTCCAATGAACAAGACTTTTTTCAAATAAGCCAATTCATTTAGGACCCTGTGGATCCACTCTTTTTCCTATTCAAAGATTAGCCCTTTGTCTCTGTGTTTTCACATCAAGAATTCTTTGTAGATGAAGAGATGTCAAAAGGGCTTTTTACTTCCCAAACAAATCCTCATACATTTATATATAAACGCTGGTTTATTAAGAATACACAAGAAAAGCACTTCAAATTGTTGATTCATCGTCAGAGATGGTGTAGAACCAATAGTTTATTATTTAATGGATTTTTCTGTTCTAATACTCCATTAAGAGTTATTAGTATTTATCAAATATGTTCTTATTTAACAGAATGCTATTGGATCAAATGACAAAGACATTGTTGAGAAAAAGATGGCTTTTCCCCCGATGGAATGAAAATTGGATTCATGTAACAGGCAAAAGGATTCCCATTACTTAGCCAGAAAGATATGTGGCCATGAAATAGGGATTAAGTGGAATGGAATTGACTTAGAGTTAGAGTTGTGGAAACACCTATTTCTTCTATATTTTTGGCCTTAGCTCCATGGAGCAACATGTTATTGCTAAAACATGGAAGAATTGAAATCTGAGATCAAAACACTATGTATGGATGGTATGAACTGCCTAAACAAAAATTCTTGAACAGCGAACAACTAGTACTCACTACATCAAAAAATTTTCATTAATGAAAGATGTAAATCCATTAGAAAATAAAAAGTATGCATGTTGGATGAAGTGGTTATTACTATCTGCTCCAATAATGAATCATTGGTTTAACTGAATAGCTAAATAAATAGATAGACCTTCCATTTCGTCTCAGGTCAATGGATCTTCTCAATTGGAAGATCTCCTATATGGGATAATACACATTCTAATTCAATGAAATGGTTTATATTGTATCAATCTACCCTTGTGTGATTCCTGTTGAAGCATATACTAGGGGGGGCAGGGTGAAAGATTTCAAAGCAAACTCCCCATTCATTAGATAGAGAAAGAGAAGATCACTAAGATTTTTTGATCCGCTGCTAAACTTATTCCAATTTAATGAGTATTTCAATATTATGCCTTGAAGAGGACTCGAACCTCCACGCTCTTTAATAAAGATTTTGAGTCTCGTGTGTCTACTATTTCACCACTAAGGCATCTTGAAAGTGAATCGTATTCCATGAATATGATATCTATCTAGTGTGATGTATGGAATATATGACAAAGGTAAGTGTTAGAGTATTTCTATTGGTCGGTCATGTCATATAGGCCCGAGTTAGACATCCAATTGCTTTGACTTGAATTATTCGGAGGATGTCTTATATATAATAAATTAATTAGTAAAAAGATGGACAATCATACCTATTTCTTGATTCAATAAAAGCCTAAAGATGTGAATAGGGTCTCAAATAACGAGAGATATGTAAAAAGTAGGTCCGATTATGCCTATTCATAATCCTAAATGGATTGTAACGATGTAGGGATCCATATGTAAATATAGTATCTATTTAGATACGCTCGAATGACCTTTTCTCATAATGAGAACATATATAACCTTATTTTGGTCTGGTCCAGTATGGAATGAACTTATTATAATCATGGAATCGACTCAATCATCAAACTATAGATTATAAGTTCATAACCTTAGCCCACTCCCATTTTGGGCGGAACCAATCTACTAATTCTTTGATTCCAATTAGTATTAGTAAGAGGGATCTTGAACTAAGAAATAGATTCTAGAAGCTAACTAGAAGCTAAAAAAGGGCTTCTTCAGCAATCACAATAATCGAGTTCATTGATATTCTTGGTATAGTATATGCTATCACACATACAATCATACTCAATTCGATGGAATTGTTTGATCTTAAAGGGGATCTTCTATAATTTCACACGTGAGGGGTTATTTCTTGGTTTCGTCCAATCATTAATAACTTGATTATTTTTAAATAATAGTAGATAGAAAGAACACTTGTAAGGAGTCCTATTGAAACCAAGAAATATAGGCCTGCCTATCATCCACACCAAAACAAATGGAGTTTTTCGAAAAAAACCTGCTAGTGGGGGGACCTCCTAAGGATAAGAGACATAAAGCTAAAGAGAGAGCCAAAAAAGGATCTTTTGTGTATAATCCTGAGTAATCTTGAATGTTATTAGTTCTGATATGTAGACCAAATGATACAATGCAAGCAAAAGTTCCTAGATTCATGGAGATATAAAACAACATATAAGTTATCATGCTCGCATATCTAACATTTGAGTCTCCAACAATTATTCTAATAATTACATATCTGATCTGACCTATGGACGAATATGCAAGCATACATTTCATGCTTGTTTCAGTAATAGCAATGAGATTCCTTAATATCATGCTAAGAATAGCTAGGATTTCCAAAAGAAGATGCCATTTGTTTGATGAGAAATAAAAAGGAATATCAAAAATTCGAGTGGCTAAAGCTAAAGTAGCTACTTTCAAAGTAACAGAAAGAAAAGCAACGAATAGAGTGGGAGAGTCAGAGTCGAAAAGAGGATTCCTTACTTCTTTCTCTCATTCAAAACTGTGCATGAGACT